>CAUYRH010031363.1:0-46018 GCA_963574655.1 Perodicticus potto
AATTATTTTTTATTGAGTCATAACTGTGTACAATAATTCAGTCATGGAGTACAGTGTGCGGGCTTCACATACAATCGGAAATATTTTTATCAACCTGATTAATATAACATTCATGATATTTTCTCATTTACTATGTGAAAACAATTTTGATCCATATTTAGAAGTTTTCTCCTGACCTATCACATATGCACCACAAGTGTGATCTTACCCTTTATCCTCTCTTCCCCCACCCTCTCCCTCCCCTTCTCTCCCTCACCCCTTTCCCCATCTTATTGTGCAATAAGTGGGTTGTAGCCTTTGCTTGAAAGATATAAATTTGCTTCATATTAGGGGTGTATACATTGTATACTGTTTCTTCCATTCTAGAGATACTTTGCTAAGGAGAACATGTTCCAGCTTAATTTTTAAACACACATTTTCACGGTTTGGTTTGCCCAAAAGCACCTCTGAGTTTATAACATTTGTTGTCTTTGTTTTTTTTAAAAAAGAAGTCAAACAGGCATATACTCCTTGCTCATTCTGGATCTGACTATGGCTGTATTGCCACAAGGTGTGCAAACCTCAGGGAGAATGGAGGAAAAATAAGCGAAAGAGTTCTTTTTCGCTTAATCGAGATTCCATATTTCCTCTTGAATTTCCCTATCTCACGTACTTTATGTTAAGGAAGAAGGTAGTCTAGGAAACAGCATTTTGACACACATTAGGATGTTCACATATATATAAATATATGGTAGCTAGAGTGGTGATAGTCAAGACATTTTCCTTCTTGAAGAGTCAGAAACATTGGATGCCAGAGGAAAAAAAGAACATGGGCTTTTGAAATGTATTTAAAAGGTAAGTAATACTTTTCAACTACACTGATTCTAGGTCAGGTCTTTAGCTCAAAGGCAGAATACCAAAGTATAGCCCAGGCATATAGGTTAGTGACACTGATTAATTTAAATATAACTGTAAATTTTGCCAAGACATTTCCAGTTTTCAAGATACAGCAAATAAAACACACAGATAAAAACTGTAGGTGACTTATTTTGGATACAGTACATGTTATTCAAAAAGATAATTTAAAATCCATTTTCTGAAATCATATCATGAATAATCCAACAATAGCTATTGCTCATTTTATTTTACTATATGAAATATTTAATATCTTCTATTTCCTGTTAACAAGAATAATATTATTCTAGATTCTGGAATGATTAATTTTTTAGCAGCATATACCTTTCTCTTTCATTAAATGCATATGAAAAGTTAGCTCATATTTCATCTCATTAGTAGATGCATTTCCAATTATTTTCAACTGTATATTTTTTAAAAGTTCAAAATTGGAAGCCTCTTTATGTGGTTTTGATTAGTGTGTGATAATTCAAATCTAGAAGCAATTTTTAAAATGTGGACAGCATTAAGGTCACAAGAATAAAATACATTTTAATGTATAAAAAGCACATGTTTAATAGATTTTTAATGTATTATAGGGTGATCAATAAAATATTTCCAAACTTTAAAAGTATATTAAATTATGTTCAATGTTAGTATAAAAGAAATATGAATCCAAGGAGCAAAAGGAAAAATGTATAATTTCTCAACAGTAAAGATGAGCTTATTTATATATTTTAAATTGGTGAGGGGCATAAAATCATTATGAACGCCCATATTCCCTCTAATAATTTAAGACCGATAGTTTTATGTTTAAGTGTCAATATTTGCAGTAAAATGAAATTTATATTTCACGTAGTCACTTAAACTTACAATGAAGACCACAGAACTATAGGAAGTTCACAGTTGCATAGACAGGAGGTACCGCCTTCCCCTTCCTGCCCCAGCTTCCCAGCCCCAGGCCAACTTGACAAGGGCACTCTGTTTGCCTGAGCAGTCTTCAGGTAGTCTGCACACAGTTACTCTTTCTTCTTCAGTCAACTGCCTGTCAAAAATATTAACAAAAGTAAACAAATAAGATACCAGCTAGCTATTGCCACAATTACATTGCATGAAAAAATAACCAGAAAGCCTCAAAGGCATGCAAATAATGTGTGCTTATTTCAGGCTATGAATCTGTGTGGTAGCTGGGCAGTTCTGTTGATCTTGCCCAGGTTCTGTGGATCTCCACGGGGCTCTCCTATGCATCTGCAGTCACTAGGGTGGCTTGTCTCTGCTCCATGTGATGTCTCATCCTCCAGGAGGAGGTGCTTAGGTTGTGGCAGCTGGGCAGCATTCTGAGAGAGAAAATCACACACAGCCACTTGAAGGCTTGCTCAGCACTGGCTGTCTATGACTTCCACTTCCTGTCGGCCCAAGCAAGACACAGACTGTCCCAGATCCAGGAGGAGGGGCAGTCGTCTCTGCTTCTTAATGGATGGAGGTACACGGTCATATTGCAGAGGGGCTTGGATACAGGAAGAGGCAGAGAATTGGGTCTATTTTGCAATGAATCTATCACAAACGATAATAGCTACTAAGGCTAGGTCCTTGTAATAAGCTAGATACTGGGATTAGATACTTTACATGTGTGAATGCTTTTGTTTCTCAGAAGAGTGGGGAATCTAACTGTGTGTATTCTGGGCTCCTCCTTCCCTTTCCCCCTCCTCCTCCTCTTGTTTTCTGCTGTTCGTTTTCTCTCATACCTACCTTGAAAGCTGCTTTTCTTTTCCTTAAGGAGGCAGAAACAAAGACTGGAGGAAGCTGTAGGCCACAGTGACTAACAGGAAAGTCAGGATATATGCTGCAGAGCAAATCTCGGTTCCCTCAAACCAAGTAAGGCTGGGGCTGGTGGGCAGGAGAGGAAGGTGCAGAGGGACTGGGGATGCTCAGAGTGGGGGAGAGGAGAAGGCCCCCTGTCTTTAGGGGGAGGAATGGTGGAAGGAGCTGTACCCACTTCTCTTTAAGTGTGAAACCTGCTTCCCCACCCCAATCTGTGGCTGGAAGGCAATCCACAGGGCCCTCTGCAGCCCCCTAGAACACAGGGTTGCAATAAATAATTTGACAAAGGAAAGGCAATGACAGAGGTTGGGAATTTGAAGTATTTGCACGGAATGAACAATAAAGGTAAATCTTACACCTTGACTGAGATATGGAATGGAATGGTCTGGTAATTTCCATATGAGGGAAGGCAGCTGTAGACTGAGTGTCTCTGTATAACTGGATGCTGCTGTTTAAGCACTTATTATGGGCCAGGCCCTGTGCTAAGTTCTTCACCTGTGTTGCCTCACTTAATCTCACTACAACTCAGAAAAGAGTAATTTAGGTTGCAGGATGACTGCCAATCTCAGTCAGCACTGCATGCTTTCTACTTTATATTTGGTAAAAGGGAGAGGGAAAAAGGGGGGAGGGAGAAGGAGAAAGAGAGAGAGAACCCTGTTTGGTCCAACCTTACCCAATAACTTTACATTCCCATGGCTTTTTCCAGTAACTGTGTACCTGGGGAATGCCAAGGCAGATTAGCTTAGGCCTGGGTTGCTGAGTCACTTACTGGCAAGGGAATGAAGTTACTATGTTATGTTTGGCTGAGACTAACCAGGGTCTACCTCTAGAGTAAGGGTCATTTTTTCAAATCACATTGCCACTACTCCACAGAGAGGGGTGGAATGGTATTTAGAGAGGTCATTCACCAAGTCTTCTACACATGTGCTGTTACTGTCCTCACATGCAGAAGAGGAAGCTGAAGCTTAGGCAAGAGAGGGAAGAAGGAGCTGTGGGGTGCATAGGGGACATTGTCGCTGACAGACAACTGGGTTCAAGTTCCAGCCCTCCTGGTGGCTGATGGGAGAGCCTGGGAACCTCACTTCACCCCTCTGGTCTTTCATCCTCCCCTTCCTTTGGGTGGCTTTTTTCCATAGTTCTTTCTGGTGCCATAGATTCTGTGACTGAGAATCTATGACCTGTTGGAGCTCATGATGCCAGCAAGTGACGGGTAGTGACCTTGATCTCCCAGGCCACAGAACTTCCCCCTGTGGTGAAATACAAGCTCTGCATTTTAAAACTCAGAGACTCTTTGTCCTATTTCAAGAACACCGATGGTCCCCTTTCCCTGTTTTATTCAGCCAGTATGAAGCCTGCATTGACCCCTGAGATATACAGTAACTGACTCTTTCTACTCCTAAGTTCACGCAGCGAACTGAAGGAGCAAAATAAAGATGTGTGATGGTTCAAGTCTGTGGAAGACATGGCACCCTTGCCATGATGCTTCTGTCCTGAGGGGACCCCAGAACTCCCCATCATATGTTCAGGGCCGAAAGCCTGGACTGAAGGAGTCTGAAAGGCCAACTCCCTCAGCCTTTATGCTCTCCCCACAGAACTCTTTAATTCCTCTCCTAAGAAGATGGGAGGAGAAGAGAGTGGGCCTTTCTTATAACCATGGAGAGATTACCTGATATAGGAAGAAGAGGTAATGAAACACAAATTTGAAGGTCACTACTCCAGAGAGAAAGGAGAGGTTGGTGACCAGGTGGTGGGATCTGCCCCCAGTGGTTGATTTCACTGGCTCTCTGTGTTGTGTTTGTGAGATTCTCAAGGTCTCAGTTCTATCTTGTTAGTCTCGCATTGTCTTGGCCTCTGTGTAGTCTAAATAAAGTCAGTCAGTTGAGGGTATCCTACGAGTCTGGTTCTCCTGGCAGCAGATCTTGAGATCAGGATTCTAACAAAGGTAGTTTATTTGGGAGACAATCCTAGGAAATACCCACAGAGAGCAGAGAAATGATGCAGGGAAGGGAAGGGAGCTAAGAAAAGTTGAGTTTTCAAGCCACTCACCTCTGTAGGTCACTGGGGCTTAATCATTCTGGAGAGTTCTGGGAGCCAAAGTAGAATACACACCTCAGTTTTCTACACAATGGCTGGGAGACTGTGGTATTTATCCACCAACCTCCTGCTGGTGCCCTAATAGGACATTAATTATGGGGTCTCTGTGGGCACAGCTGGCTCTGGTGGCAGAGACATAGGGGCTGGCATGAATGGAAATGAGGATGGAAGTGAAGGGATGTGGGTGAGGCTCGTTCCATGGAAGCCTTCTGGGATTCACTTTCTGGGAGCTACAAGGAAGGTGTCTGGTTGGGCTGCTGAGATTCCAGTGGAGATAGGAGCAGCAGCACCCAGCAGGGAAGATCCATCCTGACCCTGGAGAATGGTATCCTCACCGACAGCCTGAGGCTCAGGACCCAGCACCACTGGCCCTGCTCCCTTTAGCCGGTCCTTCCCAGTCCCCTTGCTGCCCACAGCCTTGCACAGACTCTATTTCCACTTTGCTTTGTTTGCCTGACTGTCCCCTTCCCTCTTCTCTGTGGCCAGCCTAGCTCTACCCAGTTCTTAAAGCTTCAGGTCAGGTGCCTTTTTTCCCTGGTCTTTTAAAAAATAACCTGTCCTTCGGGCTGTGAATTTGTCCAGCACCCACTCCCCACCCCCCATACCCTTCTGTCATTGCCTTTCCTTTGACATTTAATTGAATTTATATATTGCAATGTATTTTTATGCAACTGTATGAGCATGGCTCTAGTTTCCTCCATTTGACAACATATAAATGAATTTGTGCACCATTCCTATCATGCCCAATGGCTAGCACAGGGCTACATGTATAACAGATGCTTTTAAAATGTTTCCAATCTTGGATCGTTTATTAACCAAGGTATTGGTTTGGCTACTAAGAGAGGCCATAATAACAGTGGCTTAAACAAGGTAGAAATTTTAACTCTCTTTCATTAAAGATAAGTGTCAGGTTTAACTGATGGGTGGTCCAGAGCAGTTGTCCTGCAGTGAGGGTAACCACAGACCCAAGTTCCTTTTATCAATGTCCCATCAAGCTGCTGGTCTTGCTGACATGGTCAAACTGATTTGTTCCTGAGATTGTGGCATCTGACCCTTGAATTGTGGGAAAGAAGAAGTGGAGGGCGAGCAGCTCCCTTTTTAAGGATGTGATTTGGAAGTTAGCTACACAAATCATTTTTGAACTAGAATTTGGCAGATGGCCACTCTTGGCTCAAGGGAGGCTGGGAAATTTGGTTTGTGGCTTTGTGGCTAAAATTGGGAGGGTCTGTTTTAAAAGGAAAAGTGGAAGAGTGAATGTAGAGAGATAGCCCTCCGATACAGAGAGCTTATAAATCTACTAGCTTTACTTCAAATAGTGTATGCCATTGTAGCAGATCTGAATAGTTAAATATTACCATATTCCACTTACTTACTCCTATATTTCTCACAAACTCAATTAGTAACTTCACTATTCTCAGATACAATGTGTAGAGGAATAACATTTAAAATTTTAATTCAACTATCTCCATTCTAGCGAATTCATTCTAACCTACAGTCCTTCTTCTGCTAAAATTAGACCAGAATGCTATGGCTTATCTTCCCAGGAGCGGACTGGAACATGGAGATAGAGATGAGCCAGTGCTCAGCTTTGGGTTTTGAAACGGACTTTTGAAGCTCACGGCAGATGTAGTGACTTTGAGAGATAAGACTTTTAGAGTTCTAAACTGATTAAATACCGGAAGCCCAAAGTGTATGCCCTAAACAATAACTTCAGAAGGAGTGCATGATGATGCACTGAAACTCTGAAATTGTTTTCCTGTCCAAAGGGAAGTTAGAGCTGTAGGCGGGGTCAGGAGAGGAGAGTCAGGGAGTAGACAGAGGGCAATAGCAGAAAGGTCCCGGGGAGCCCCCTGGTCTGGGGAGGAATCTTTGGAATCCCTATTTCACCATTTATTAGCCTTGTGACTTGGGCAATCTCTGTGTTTGCATTTTCTGTTCCATAAGGTAGAAGTAATAATAATAATAATATCTACCTTATCTTGTTATCACGAGGGTTCAGTGAGTAGGTTTATGTAAACTACTTAGAACAGAAGCTGGTGCATAATAATCACCTCATAAACTTCTTGTTATTAAAATCTGAGAGAAGAGGGATCTGTGTAGAGATTTATTTTGTCTCGAATTTTTAAGATCTCTAGTATCTAACCTTTCTTCCACCTTTTCTCAACTACATATGATTCAGACTTTTTACACTTGCGAGTTTAAAATATTATTAAGTACAAGCTACTCTAAGTGTACAAAATTCTTTAATTATATAAAGTAGTGCTGAGAATTCAGAAATTCTTATACATGCTGCGTGCACTGCATGAGATCCAGGATTCATAAATCTTGTTTGATGATACCTTTGGTAGAAATTCTAGACATTTAAAGACACATGCAATTCTTATAAGCAGTCAGGACATACCTGCCACTAACACTACTTCCAAGTAAACAGGCATGGTGTCCCTACATCCATGGATACCTGCAGGCCCATGGCTTGAGAGATTATGAGGAAAATACACCCTAATAAAACTTGGAGGAAATGTACTTCGAGGAGATTTCCACGAGCACAGAGTTAATCCAGACAATTTGAGAAGGATTGGCTTCATGCTGTCTTGAAATTACAATTGAGCCTGGGGTACACTTGGGTGGGCATGAGGGTATGCGGCTTATGCAACGAGGTGGAGTGACTAGTAATGTCATTTCTTTCATCTGTGCTACACACTCACGTGCACACATAAACACACATCACCCACTCCAGCAGAAAATACACCTCCTCCTCGATGTAACTATTCAGGTTGCCATAGCAACCCCTGTAGCCAAATTCACAGCTGAACTGCTTGCTCAAGATACCACTAGCATGTTTTCTCGCACTGCTCTCACTGAAGTGGGCTGAGGTGGATCCAAGCACGGCCTGCAGCGAGGGCAGTGAGTAAGGCCCCCTAAAGTCACTAGGCTGACTTCAAATGTGGCCATGAAGAGGAAGACTGCCCATGTATCTGGAGTGACTTGCCAGGGAAGGGTCAAATCACACACTCAGCCCTTCTCTAGATGCTCTGCAGACTCAGGGTTCCAGGAAGGGAGGATTACTCTGTGCAGAGCTGTGGTCTCTAGTACCCAAGTTCCTGCCTGTAGGCAGGTGCTGTCTTGCTGCCTTATCGCTACAGGGCTTGAACAGAAAACCTTCATCTCCTCCTTCTCAAAACACAAACAGAACAAAATAAGTCTAAACTAATGAAACAGAAATGCTCTAATAGATCTCATAGTCAAGACAAATATCTCAGATTGTACATGAAGCCTGCACACTGTACTCCATGATTGTACTCCATGAATGTACACAGCTATGATTCAATAAAAAAAAAAAAAGAAACAAACAAAAAACAGACTAATGATTCTCATGGTCATTTTGTTTTGAGGCCTATTTGCTGCCTATTTCCCATTGCTGTTTGAAATCAGCAGTCAGCCCCTCAGTTCCCACCAAGTTCATTCTGTGAACTGGAGCCTGTGAGTGGGGCCTGAGTGCAGGATCTAGAACAAGGAAAAGGAGTTCTCCTGGGAGGTCATATGTGGCACGGCCTCCTCACACCTGGACTGTGGCTATTATCTATTTAGTTCTTTTTGGGAATAGTCAACAACATCTAAGAAGCTACAAGATCGTGTGCTAAAGAAAGATCTTTTAAGCTTTGTAAGGTTCTTTCCCCCAATAGTGTCTTATGTGAACCTGGTACCAGATTTGCAAGGCCAGGGAAGGTCTTCCTGTGTCTGCTTGACGGATAAACTAGGCAAACTTTGGGATGAAGCCTAAGTGATGTCTGAGGAAAATTTGTACTTTTATTAGGAAACTAAAACAAAAATTAAAAATAAACAAACTAAGCTTTCTGTTCAAGAGACTAGAAAAAATACCAGAATAAACACAAAGATTTTAAGACACAGAATTCAAATCTTGATTTCACTATTTATATTGGCTAAGAGACTTTGGGCAACTTAATTTACCTCTCTAAACCTCAGTTTCCTCAACTGTAAAATGAATATAAAGATAAAAATGTCTATCTTCACTCAGTTATTGAATAATCAAATGGGATTCTTATGCATATAGTACTTACAGATACTATAGGTAAAAGTTTGGTATATACTATATATTCATAAATGTATGCAAAAGTTTGTAAATGGTACAAATTATCATTATGAAGGATGTTTGTTCATAAACAAGAACAGGAAGGTATGGTATACATACATAATCCCATTTTTGTACCAAAAACCCATACTATGCACTGAAAAATTTATATAGATAGCTACCAATATGTTACAATTTCTTTCTTTCTTTTTTTTTTTCTTAAAGGGCCCAGCCAGTTCCTCTGGGCCTGAGGGGTGGACCTAGGGCAGGGTGCTGGCCCCAGTAGCGATGCCTGGCCCAGGGGATAACCCCTCACCCCCGCGAGGGGTGGCCAAACTGAGCTAGTGGGGAAGGCCACTTGCCTCACTGCTCTGGGGCCTTCTGCAGCTGCTCCAAACAAAAGGCCCTGCATAATTTATTTCCATAGCAGTATTTCTCAACCTTTAAAAAAATTATTATTCCTTTCAAGGAGCCTCTTGACACATTTTTCCCCCTAATTTTACTTCTTAACAACAACAACAACAAAATTTACCACAGATATGCTGTATATATATTTAGGTACTGTATGAATGTTTGTGTCTTATATACACAAAAAGTAATTTTTGTCTTGCCATAGGGATGAATTTTTATCCCTGAGAATGTGTGGCATATGGATAATGGAAATACAGCAGGTTTTGGGCTTTTGCACATTTTGCTCTCCTTCCTCCCTTCCCTTCCCTTTTTTTTTTTGGAGACAAAGTCTCTCTCTATCACCCCCTCATTGAGTGCTGTAGCATCATAGCCTCAAACTCTTGGGCTCGAGCGATCCTCTTGCCTCATCCTCCCAAACACCTGGGACTATAGGCACGCACCACCATACCCTGCTAGTTTTTTCTATTTTCGGTAGAGACAGAGGTTTCAGTCTTGATCAGGGTGGAATACAGCTCCTGAGCTCAGGCGATCCACCTGCCTTGGCCCGCCAGAGTGCTAGGATTACAGGTGTGAGCCACCACGCCCAGCCCTTTTCTCTTAATTCTTCTTGTTTCCCTCCTCCTCCTTTTCCTATGTCTTCTAATGCCAAGTAGCAGCATTCTTTATGTATTTTTACTTATGGTAGTGATTTCAAAAAATAAAATGGTGATAAATGTAGTAGACCCCTTCTTTATGTTTTGAAAGTTAATACAGCTTAAAGGGTCATAGCATTCTGGAATTAGACTGCCTGACCTTGAATCCTGACACCAGCACACACTACACACCACGTGACCTGGAGCCTGCCGCTCACCCTCTCTAAGCTTCAGTTCACTCATTTGCAAAACAGCGATATCTACAGTGTATCTCCCCCCAAATAGCTGATATTAAAACCCCTTCATGCCAACTTTGTGGATGTTAACATATTTCCATGGAAGGAAATGCAGGTAGCTGGGGCCTCCTGAATAAATTGCCTTAACCTACAGAATGACCTAATAGAAAGAATTTTAGACACCACAGCAAAAAAGATGACTTGTCATGTCCCTTCTGCATCAAACTATGTGGGCGTTCATTTGTCTACTACTCTTCCAGCCTTCCTAGGCCTTAATTAAAAACCCAATTTCTCTTATTACCATAACAATGAGGGAAACAACTACTGATTTGGTTCACCAAATAATTCTCCTTTTGGGAACCTGGAAGAAAATTATTTAGCAGAACAGCAGGCAGAGGTTTTAAAATGGAAACATCTTTCCAATATGTATGCCAAATTCAGAAAATAACGGGACTAATATTTCAAGATTTGGATGAGGTTTGGAAATTTGCTCACTTCTGTGTTCTCAGTCCCCAGGAGAATGCTGGCCCATGGAAGAACCTCAGTAATGACTTGTCGAATGGATGAATGGAGTTACTATCACTGGGTTCTCACTTTTCACAAGTTTTAGCTGCTACTTACACAAAGTACTGTATTTAGGAATGGAAGCAGGAATTTAATTTGTTTCAACATTCTATTATGAGTTTTACGCATTTTCTCCTGTTGGAACATTAAGAAAGAACAGATTTATTTTTCATGGATGGTCAAAATGAGTGAACTCCTCTAACATCATTTTATTTACCAATGATAAAATGTTTCCAGAAAACTAAACTCAGAAGATTGTTCCAAAGATGGCTCTAACTTATCTCTCTTTTTCTGAGGAAACATGACTGTGTCATACAATCTAACAGTACATTAAGAATAAACATGCATGGGATGGTGAACTCCCTAAGTATTTTTAAATTTAAGGCAAACATTTTGATAATTTAGGAGAGGCTCCCACACAGTCCTTTACACTTTTTTTTATCTTTAAAAATTTTTTCCTTTTATCTTTTTTTAATGATCAAGAAAATTTACCCAAACCTCCAAGTTGTACCCGGAGTAAGAGAGGATTAGAAATACCATTTCCAAGATATTTTTAACATCTAACAATTTCATTTTTATTTCTCATTTTTTCAAATCTACATTTTATTCTGAAGAATTATTGAATGGAAATGAAATAAAAATATATGCCATCAACAAAGAAAAATTTGCACCATGGGAACTAGCACCTACTCTCTTTCTATTATTAAAATCTCTGATGGACAAGGAGAGAGGGCTGGGGAGAGGGCGGGGACTGACTGCAAAGCCTACTTTTCTGGGTGTCAATCTCTGATGGGTAGATTCAATAATTCCGATATTTTTATGACTAGATTTTTCTGAGCTGAAAATTCCTGCTACTGGCTATGTTTGGGCCCTTGCTTCAGGCACTCTTGGGATGTGATTTAAGAACTATTTCCAGTTCTGATGGGATAATTTAGAACTCAGTCCCCAAAACCATGTGCCATGTTGAAGAATTACAGACTTTCAGAGCTTGGAGTAAAATGAAAACCAAACAAAACCCCTTCAGAGACCATCTAAGCTAGCAACATCCAAACCTTTGCCAGTCAGCAAAACCTACTGTTCAAATGAAATGTCACCTGCCAGCTGCAGCAGACCCTGGTGGCTCCCCATTGGGATCCATACTAGTCCCCTGGCCCTGTGGTCAGTACCTGTGGCCGGGCTGGTGGAACTCTCTGGCTGCACTAGAGGAAGGCGGGAAGGTCTGGGAGTGGCCCTTAGCCTGGATTCATCACTGTAGGAAGATGAGAACCAGTTCCTTTGCCTCAGGTCAGAGTTTCCCCACAGGGTCAGGCAGAGGCCACTCCCCTGCAGGACTGTGCCTGAGATAACACCCTTGCTTGGCTTCCCCAACTTCCTTAAGTCTCCCGTGGGAACATTTTCTTAATTAATCTCTAGCACGTACAATTATTCATTGCAGGGTCTCTTCTGGGCAGTTAGCTGTAGACAGAACCCTGACATGTCAAATTGGAGCAGAGTGTGGGAGGGAAGTCTGCGGACCACAGTCATGTCTCCCTTTCTTCCTTTCTCCTTTTTCAATTTCTCACTTTCTCTCTCAGAGAGAAAAATCAAGATTAGGCTAGTAGAGGGGAAAACTTGGCATGATAAAAGCTCAGGGTAGAAAAGGCCCTTCTAAGCACAGGGAAAAACCTTATTATTCCAGGAAGTTTGTTCATGACAGCAGATGCTGCCAGCACTGGAGCCACATCACTTCTGCCACCTGGGAGGTCAACTGCAGCTTCAGGTGACAGTCTGATTCCCTGATGCCTCCCTTCGCTGAGTCTTCACAACCCTCTCTGTCCTGGGGCTTTTCTTGGCCACAGAAGTTAATTACCAGCATGGAAAGAGGGTGGGAATGCTAGTGTTGACTCTCCCAACATCATCCTCAATGCGTGCAAGCTGGGAGTCGGTGGATGCAGCCTCTTTACCCCCGTTGGCCCAGTTTTGACGGATGTGTTCTCCATGTCTTGCCGAGGGTTCTGGGCTGGATCGAGTTCCAGATCCCTACAGTGGTAACCTACTCATTAGCCCCCACATTCTAGACTGTTCTTTCCTTCTTGCCTCCCTTCCCTGCTCTCCCACTGTTTCCAGGTATCATCTCCCAAATAAACCGCCTTCCCACAGGTCTTTGTCTCAGGTCTTTATCGCAGAAGCCAAAGGAAGACATCCAGTTTGTAATTGACCCAGTCTAAGGCTGAAATCAAGGTCCAGTCCCTAGGAAAGCAAAATGCTAACAGCCAGGGTGCCCGGTGCAGGAGGAGGGAGCCTGGTACTGGGTGCATTCTTAGGAAACTAGGGGAGAAGCCCAGCTAGGGACTGGGTTGTTATGGTTTGGATCAAGGAAAGATTGAATTTTATTGACCTCAGGGCAGCAAGACTATTTCCTAATGCCACCAGCTGGTGGTCTGGATCAGAGTTCACTCTGGAGCTGGTGGTGAGACCGGCAGGCCCAGTTAGTGCCGGAAAGACAGGGAGAGGTGATGGATGGTACCCATGCACCCAGGATGCTAGCTTTTCCAAAGGTCAGGCAGCCGACTGGATGGCTTCTCCAGAAGGAGAGGCAGAAGGGCACTGGAGCTAGGGCGGTGGGGTTTGAGACTGCAGAGTGGATGATCTCAGGAGGCATTGTGAAGAGAAGAATGGAGCTGGGATAACACCTTTACACAAATCAGCCACTTCTCTCCTCTGCAAATTATAGGCATGATTACAGGAATAAGCTCAAATTATCTGACACTAGTGCTTTTTTCTTGAATCTTCCCACTCAGACCCAGGAGGATGGTGTGTAGGAGAAGGGTGAAGGAGATTCTAGCTTGGAATCTCCAGTTTTGCCATACATGGGCTGTGAGATCCAGTTTCCTCACATTGCTTAGGTTTCTTATCTGATGTGTGTGTGTGTGTGTGAGAGAGAGAGAGAGAGAGAGAGCGAGAGCAAGAGAGAGAGAGAGGTGGTAGCTGGGCTTTCCTGTTCTAACAATAATAATTATTGCTTTAGTTTCCAGAGCATTTACTATGGTCCTGACTCTGTCTGAAGTGCTTTTCTTGCAGTATTTTCCTCAATTGTCATAATAACCCTTTGTGACGGATATTATTCCCATTTTACGAACATGGGACTTAAGGCTTAGCTAGAAAGCAAGGAAACTGGGCGGTTCTGAACCTTCCTAATGCTGCGGCCCTTTTGGGAACCGTTGGTCTAGACCTATTTGTTGCCACATCCTGAGGGCTTAACCTCCAAAGCACATAGACCCGCAGCATGTTGTTTCTGTGAAACTCTGGGTCCAAGGCCTCACAAGGTACAACCCATCTGCCTCTCTTTAAGGCAGCGGTTCTCAACTTTTGGGTGGTGACCCACAGGAACTGTATTAAAGACTCGCGGCATTAAGAAGGTTGAGAACCACTGCTTTAAGGAGAAACAGAGTACCAAAGTATAAGCCGACATATCAGAGCCATAAAGAGTGGATGACTGGATTTCAGAAGAATTCTCCAGCTTTTGGAATAATAGGAAGCTTTCCTTGTTACCAGATATACAGCTCCGCTTCTGCTTTATTTCTATCTACCATCACTCATTTAAAGCAATGAGACTGATATATATCTAGTTCAATATATTTAAATATGGCTCTGTTTTGAAAAGTGTAGAAGTCTTCGTTTTTTCTCCCCAAGTCTTCCAACCTTCCACGAAGGAGTTGCAATCCTTGTTTCACACGTTGGAGAAAGGGAGGCATAGGAGATAAAACACTCAAAAGCAGGGCAGTGAATGAGGACCAGTCTGACCCCACACCCCTGCCTGAGCATCCATGAAATCTCCCTGGCTGGCTTCTTTAATCTTGCCTGAGGACGAAAAAAATCCTGTTCGAAAAAGTTCCTGGAGATTCTGCACGGCCAGCATGGAGCAGCTGCCTGGTTCTATTAAACTCCCCAAGGAGTGATTTTTCTAATGCCCCAGGGCACTTATTTCTTACTGGGCTCTACACAGTCTTCCACCTACTTGCATGTCCAGAGACCCTTGGAAAGAGGCTGAAACATAGCGTGCTCCCAGGCGGTCCATGGGCGCTTTGCATGCTTACCTGCAGGAGAAATCAAGGTTTTAGGGACCAGCTGTGAACCAGCCTGGAATCTCAATGTGTCCTGTGCCTGGGAAAACTCACCCCAGCACTCCAACTAGTGCCTGGAATTCCCACATGACTTTGCGAAGTGCTGCCCATCAGTGTACCTGTCGTCATGCCCCCGCCCACCCCACCTCCCCACGAGCTGATTTACATCCTTACCAGTGCCCTGTGCTCCAGGTGGCCATTGCTGGCAGATGAAGAAGCGAAAAAGTGTGACCTGCCCAGTGCAAATTCATCCCTTGATAAAGAAGGCACCTGAAGAAATTAGTTTTGGTGTAGGGGCAAATGTGAGTGGTGGTACTTTCTCTCCTGTGAAATAAATTTGCTCAAGCTCCAGACCCGGCCAGGGTGGGCATCATTGCTATGCTATTCCTACCACAAGCTTTGTGATCAGCCGCAAATCAGGGTTACTCCGCTGATTGGTGGACCTTGACTTTCACTGAGGCTGAATGTGACAGACGGCCCCATGGAGAATGCCTTGGCATTTTGTAGGATTACTTGCTAAGACATGCTCCACAGACTTTATGTATTCTTATTTCATGTGTGTGTTTTATATATTCAGCCTCATCCTGCGCTGGAATTGAGTTGACATACAATAGAAACACATACCATAAAATGGTAAGATACAGCTTAGAATAAAAATTCAAGGCTACGGAATATAAACAATCACCTCTTTTGCCTTTTTTTCTTTCTTTCCTGTTTTGTGGATTGGTAAAAGTGAGCTTCTTTTTCTTCTCCTTTTTTTTTTATAATCAAGGTGTAAATAAAATAGAAAGGCAGAAAGGTCAAGAAGACCTGATAAGAAGAAGTCAGGAATAGAAAGGAAAGAAATCCAAACATGCTGGCCCTAAATCTCTCTGTGTAAAGGCTGGAATTGGGCCTCACCTCTGGCTCTGAAGCTTAGAACAGCCACAGTAGAAAGGGGGAAGGAGTCAGTCATATATTCCTTGTTATCAGAACACAACATACCTGTTTCTTAGGAGAAGTAAATATTTTTGTACTTGAATCTGAAAGAAATTTATCAGATAATAGATTCCAGGGCATCATTCTCAGCTGAGGTAGACAGTAGCTTCCCTGAGTAATTCTCTGGAGGCCAATGTGGGGGGACGGCCGCCTGGTGTCCTGGCTTCATTCAAAGATGTCATAGCCCTGGAGAAGCGCTAGCTCACGTCTCTAAATGCCTCTTGTTCTGGAGGGTCCTGGCTGTAGGCTGGGCAGCACTGGCAGGTGGGTCTGTGTTCTCTGAGAAGGCCCTGGAGGGCAGGCTCATACTTACAGGTGGCAACCAGCAGGAACTGTTGTATTTTTCTGCTCAAACCTGGAAATACCACAGAAACAAATGAGAGGTGGCTGGATCCTGGGAACCAACACAGACCCTAGAAGGAAACTCTAGGGTAGTGAAGGTGGTAGGGTCTCAGGGTGGGGTAAAGCGGCAGGGCTGGGTCACTGGTGGTTTTCCAGCCATGTCTTTTCTCTCCCACGTTTTCTGGATCCCACTGGGTCCATGTTCCAGAGAACAGGAAGCAGTCCTTCCAGAAGGAGGTCACCGAGTGACATCAGAACAGTGGAGTATAACACAAACAAAGGGTTTGTCCAGTCTTCCTCCCTCGACCCAATCCCAGGGGCCATCCATTTCAGCATGGATGAATTCTAAGAAAGGGCACCTAGAGGGCCAAGCCTAGAGTGAATATAGGGACTCTGCCCTGAAGAGGTGCCCTGGGGGAGCACATGCAAGAGCACTCCGTCCCCAACCAGGTCAACGGTCCCAGCTCCACCAGCTGACAATCCAAAGGGTGGGCGAGTGCTATCCTGGAGAAGCTGTAAGACATCTGAGGAGTGTGTGTGCTGTTAAGAAACCCAGCAGAAGAAGCCACTTGTGCAGGGGGAGCAGAATTAATGCAATAAATATAAGAATACTTTAAAATAAGCACAATAAATAACTCAGGGAGATCGGACAGTAGGAATAAATGTTGTGACCCTAAAATGCAAGCCCACACTGCCATCACTTGGTGTTGGTATGAGCTGGAGAAAAGGGAGAGCCGGTGAGGTCAGAGGGAGGTGGGCGAGGGTTAAGGGCCCGTCTTAGTCTGCTGGATGTTCTTTCTTAGAATTCATGAATCGCAGCACTGGGCAGTGGCCACTTCCCACCCCTGAGTCTTTCACAAAGGCACCTGAAGAAAAGGAGGCTTTCTTACTAATTAGAGGTTAAGAGCATGAAAAATATAATTGTTAAAATAAATCACTCAATGGAAGAGTTGAAGAACCTTGGGGATTCAGCAGCAGAGTGAGTTAGAGAGAGGGACATTCAGGTCACCCGTCTTACGTAAAGGATCAGAAAAGGATAAAGAGATGGAAAGAAGGACAGAAGACCATATGGAGGCTAGAATCAGAAATGTTGACTTTTTTCTAAGACTCCCAGAAAGAGGAAAATGCGTACATGGAAGAGAGAAAATAAATATTTAAAGAACTAATGACTGAGGATTTCCCAGACTTAATGGAATACTTGAGGCTTCTGAGTAAATGGCTGCCAAAATGGCACATCAAACATGATGAGTAATGGCTGAGTAAATGGCACACCAAACAGACTAGATTCACACACATGCACATACACATGTTCTATTGACATTTAAACACAGGAAAGACAAGGAGTTTCCAGAGACAGAGAGCAGATCCCTACGAGAGTCCATTTTTAACAGATGTCAAACTTCTCCGCTGCCACTGGAATGCAGGAAGACACGGAGCAATGTGTGGAAGGAGCATAGCTGCACATCAGATTTTGTGTTATCTAAAAGATCGTTTAAATGTGAACAAGGAAAAAGACATTCCCAGAGAGACACAGTCTCAGACCCATACTACGTGAGGTCCCTTCCCGAGGAGACATGAGACGGTGTCTCCAGGAGGAAGCAAGGGGCTGCGTGGAGGTGAGGGCCCGCACGTAACCCCATACAGTTTGACTGCCTGGATGGGTAACGACTGAAACCACACGTCTGTAACGTTGTGGCCCTAAAATGCAAGCCCACACTGCCGTCATGGGGTGTTGGTGTGAGCTGCAGAAGAGGGAGAGCAGGCGAGGTCGGAGGGAGGTGGGCGAGGGTCAGGGGCCCGTCTTAGTCTGCTGGATGTTCTTCCTTAGAATTCATGAATCGCAGCACTGGGCAGTGGCCACTTCCCACTCCCCAGTCTTTCACAAAGGCACCTGAAGAAAAGGAGGCTTTCTTAACAACTATTAACTCTTATGGACTGCTTTCCCCCCACGCTCCACCTACCAAATCCACAGGTTGAGCTCCTAACTTCCATTGTGATGGTTGTAGGAAGTGCGGCCTTTGGGAGGCATGACAGCAGAGCCCTTATGAATGGTAGTGCCCTTATTGGAAGGGACACAAGTGCTGGCCCTTTCTGTCTGATTTCTGCCCTGTGAGGACACAACGAGAAGATGCCATCTGCAAATCAGAAAGCCAGCCCTCACCTTATCTTGGACTTCTCAGCCTCCAAAACTGTGAGAAATAAATGTGTACTGTTTAAGCCCACCAGTCTATAGCAGCACAAATGGACCAAGGCGCTCACATAATAAGCCTTGTCAGCTCTTCCTCCTCAGTAGTTACAACAACAGTTCTGTGAAAGCTCCAGGACAAATCCATCTCTGGAATTAAGGCTGGGAAGTTGGATTAAGATGTTCTTACGAGCTAGAGCTGGGCCACTCCCTGCCTGTCCTTCTTTGCACTGGTTCCCAGGAAGCTGATGGCTCATTCATCTGGCCAGATGCGGCTCACTCTTTGGCTCCATTTTGCTACAGGGTTGCTACAAGGTTATTTTCTCTTCCCACCTTCTGCATCCTTACCCCCTCTCTGCCCCACCTCTTTCCTCCATTTATGCTTGGACTTTGCTTATAAAATGTATTTTCAGACACCGCTTTTGGAGACGTTTTATATGAGGCAAAGCTATGTCTCTAATAAAGTGGCCAGGGACTGGGCCCGGGAATCCCACGTGGATTAGCTGTGTGATCTTGGACAGGTTGCTTCTCTTCTCTGTGCTCCAGGTTCTTCATCTGTGAAAGAGGAAATACTGACAATCCGTATAGCAGGGTGCAGTTGTGAGAAACTGATATTATGCAAGGAAAGGGTTTGGCTCAGTGCCTGGGACATGCTAAATGCTCAAAAATTTTTATTTTGGGGTACACATTATAGCATTTCTATCTTGTCTCTTATTTTTCCCTAGGATGACAAAACAGTCCTAAAATACACACTAGTGACGACCTAGACGTCTTGCTTTTGGGCCTTTCTCTGCAGGATAGCAAAGGGTCTACTACATATTTTAGAGAAATATAATATATGTCTACACACATATATACCTGTATAGTTTGCATACATATATTTTTGCATGTATGTTTATATGTGGGGAAGTAGGGTGGGGACAGACAGAGAACTGGCGGCTGAGGTTGATACTCTGGCATGGATCCATCAGCATATTCAGTTTGCATCTGAAATTGTTGCCATCCATGGGCCCACCAGATAATGTCTGGTTTCTCCAGCAAGGGCATCTTATTTTCATGTTAGTGGGTGTTTTGTGAGGGACATCTGTTCTAGGAGCCCCAAGCCTCCCACTCTCACTAGCATGGCTCTGGCTTCAGGCCACTTTCTCCACTTCTGAAAGCAGCCCCTTTATTGTTCCATAACAGGAAGGACTTTGAGCTTTGAAAAAGAAACATTAAACAATCTGTTTTAACTTCCTCCTGGCTTCAGAGGGCTGCGGTCCCCCTGTTGCAGCCCCTCCCTTGTTACTGGATGTGGACCTTCCTGGCAGGACCCCGATCTGGCTCTGCTTCTGAGGCTCACACCCCCACCACACATCACCCCTTCTTTGACTTCTAGGGGCACTAAAGCTGGTCTTGGGCTTGCCAAGTTGAGCACCCAGGCCCTTTGGAATGGATCCCATGGAGGTAGGACTGCAGATAAGAGCAGAGATGCAAGTTGAAAGGTGAGAGGGAAGGCGCATGAGGCTTTGAAGGCACAGGACTGCCTCCCCTGCAAATGTTCCCTCTCCACATGCCAAGTGGAATTTGTGCAAACATATGGAGGCTACAGTTGGCTGCACAGCAGGCTTCCTGGCCAGAAACTCCTGGAGAGTGGAGCTAGACTTGCCTCCAAATTGCACCAGTGTGGCGACTGAATCTCTGCTTGAATGTGCTGCAGGCATTTCAAAACTCAATGTGTGCAAGCCTGAGCCGTTGTTCTTCTCATCCTGAGCAGCCGGTGGATGCCCTCCGGGAGCTGGCGCTGGCACATCTGCAGGCAGGGTCTCCCTGGGGCAAGGACCCAGCTGTTCTTGAGAGGGAGACCACGACCAACTGTTTGCTGTGATTTGGGGGAAACCAAGCATCACATTCCAGAACAGAGCCTGGCAGGTAGCAGGAGCTTGGTAATATAAGTTGGATGAACGAGGAGGGCTTCATAGCAAGCAGAATTGCTCTTCTGTTCTCAGCAGGTCTTTTCTATGCAGAGGCCTGAAAGATAATTCATATTTGCCTTTCCCTGGCATTGATGGTGGTGGAGCACTCATACCCCTCCTGTGTTGAGAGGGGGGACTCACGGCAGGCCCCCTTCTCTGGAGAATTGTCCTCATAGCCACCTTGTCCAGCAGGTATGCACACCCCCGCCAAGGCAGCCCACAGAGAGGAGAATTTACTGATAAACGGGTATAGAGCCCTTGACTGCCTTTGTGGTGGGATTTATGTTTCAGAGCCACCCTTAAGCTCAGGCCAAGGCTAGATTGATTGAGACCAAACACGTTTGGCCACTCCCCTTCCTGTCCTGCTTCCTGCCCTCTTGTGTACCCAAATCCCACTCTTGGGCTCTGCCTCAAGGGAAACCCACTGAAGGCATTTCCCCAAGACTCTCCTGCTCTTGCTCTGAGCTCAGAACTACCAAACAAGGAAGAGGCCTTAGAGATCAAACGCCATTATTTAGAAGGCAAGGCAACTGAGGCCCAGGGTTGGGAAGGACCAATGTCAGGCTAGGAGGACAGACCACACTGGCTGAGTTTAATTTGGGAACTGGCTGAGCACTCCTGGCCTGAGAGTCCTGTGCTGGAGTCTTTGGGGAGTCTCTTCACCTCCTTCTGACCTCATCCTCTTTCTTACCCTATGGCTGCCAGGACTGCGAAGCTCCAACCTCTGCACTAAGGCAGCTAGAGGGATCTTGCTCTCACCATCTTTATCTAGCCTGCAGAAAGGATCCTACCCCACACTGACAGGGTGGTTGTCATGTCTTTCACAACCTTGAGGAAGGGGTCAAGTTTGTCCTTGGGTGACTGCCCTGGGACTCCATGCTTGGAAGTGGGGGGTGTGTGTCTCCTTTCCTTTTTCTCTCATCATTAAAATCTAATTTCAAAGTATTTCTGTTTATAATCATGCCCATCTGGCCTCCTTTCAAGTGTGATCCTTTTGGTGGCCCCAGCCTGCCTAGGTGCTACAGATACGGGCTCCATCTGCTTGGGTGCTGCTTCCCTGAAAAGGGAAGACACTCAAGGGGTTTGATAGGGGTTGAATTGTGACCCCCCAGAAAGTATGATGAATTCTTAAGGCTGATACCTGTAAATGTGGTCTTATTTAGAACTAGGGCTTTGCAGAGGTAATTAAGACATAAACAGTGATGAGATCATACTTGAGTAGGGCAGGTCTCTAATCCAGTATGACTGGTGTCCCTGCGAGAGAAGAAAAGAGAGAGACTCATGCCACGTGACAACAGAGGCAGAGCCTGCAGTGATGCAGCTGCAAAGTAAGGGACATCCAGGATTGGCAGCCACCAGCAGGAGCCAGGAAAGGTTCCACCCAGTGCTCAGAGGGTGCACAGCCCAGCGACACTTTGACCTCAGGTTGCCCATGGACAGAGCTCTGGCACAAGGGACTTCTGTTGCTTTGTGCCCTAAGAATTGCCCTAAAAACACAGCAGCCCTAAGATTGATAAAGATTTGTTTCTGGAAGCCCAGATTACCATGTATCTTTTGGGGAATTGAGCATCTGAATGGGATCCAGCAGGAGAAAGCCAGTTAGCAGTTTGTTCCATTTTGGACTCCCACCAGCCACATGGGAGTCAGGATTCTAGAACAAGAATCCAAGAATGAATGAAGTTACATTTCCCTAGGGAAATGTTCTTGGGGTTTGTTGTAAGGAAAGGGGGCATAGATGAGGGTGTTGTCTGTGAATCAAGTGGTCTGAGTTCTAATGCATTTCTACCACCAACATCTGGGAACTTTGGGCAAAACCCTTCACCCCATAAACTATTCTCCTCATTTGTAAATAAAAGACTGGATCAACCTTGCCCATCTAACTTGTTTTCTCTGGGGCATCAATAGGTTTGATGATGGACTCTGAACCATCCCATATTTTTCAGTCTGTCCTCAGGGACTGCTCCTGTCCTAGTCAGGCTTGGTGACCTATAGGTGAGGGAAGTCATGTGCATCCCAAGAAGCCTTGAGTTCAGAGTCTGAGCAGCCAATCTTTCCTTCCCTGCATTGTGTTCTGTTCCAAACTTCATCTCTCTTCAAAATCAGGTTCTCCAGGCAGCCTGCATTTGTGTCTCAATGGAAGGTCCCTATGGGGACCCCACACCACCCACTACAGCCCCTCATTTTGGTTTATCCCAGCCTTTTTATAATCCAGTGAAGCTGTTGGCTAATTAGGCTATTTCATGAATTATATATAAAGATCAATGGAGAAATTGACCCTATTATGCTTATTAAAAATGTTTGTAAACTTTTCCAAAATTATTTTTAAAAGTGTACACTCTAATGGAGTAATGCAAAGTAATGTACACAGAGAGGAAAAAGTTTAATGATTTCCACATTTGCCTTTCCATTCCTCCCTTCCTTGATACCCTCACTGCCGCATTCCTACCTCAAGTTTATCATGAAGATGGCTGAAGATGGCTATTCTGTCTCTTCATCTTAGCTCAACAAACCCCACATTTTAGCTGGCATAGTGCTTCCCAGGTAAGACTACATTTCTCACCTTCCTCTGCAACTCCATATGGTAGTGTTTCTGAATTCTGGCTGATGAAATGTAAGTAGAATTGTCACATGGGACTTTTCAGAGCCCTCCTTTAGCACTTATCCTTTCTTGGCTCAGCACCCATAGCTCAGTGGTTAGGGCGCTGACCACATACACCAGGCATTGTAGTGGGCACCTGTAGTCCCAGCTACTTGGGAGGCTGAGGCAAAAGAATCACTTAAGACCAAGAGTTTGAGGTTGCTGTGAGCTGTTGATGCCACAGTACTCTACTGAGGGTGACAAAAAAAAAAAAAATCTGTCTCCAAAAAAAAATAAAAAAAGAACAGAACAGAACCTATTCTTTCTTGCTCTCTTTTCTTCTTACTTCCTTAAATGTCAATATGGTGGCTCAGTATCATCTTAGAACATGAAAACAAGGGTCAGATCATGAAGATGAGGGCTACATCATTGGACAGTACAGTAGGGACCCAGAAGGAGCCTCTGTCCCTGGTGACTTTGTAGAGGTGCCATACTGGACTGCCTACATATTTTTTTCCTTATGGAGAAATAAGCTTTTCTTTTTCTTTCTAGTCTCTGTTGCTTACAATCAAACCTAACTACCTGATAACAACAATTGGCAATGTTGATGCTTCCTTCCACATATTTGTCCAGACCACATGAATGTGCTCAAATACATATACATATATGTGAACATTTAGTGTTCATTGTTTAAAAGTAAAATCAATGGATGTCTCTTCTCTTAGCTTTTCTTTTTTTTTGACAATGCATTGTAGATATTGAAGTGTTGCTCAAAATGCTCCAAAAAGACAAAAAATCAGAACTTGAAACAATGTGAAATCCATCAATAGGTGAGTGGATAAATAGATTATGGGGTATCTGTACTATGGAATATACTATTATTTAAAAGAATTGGTTGCATGTATATATTTATTGATCTCCTTTGATAATGCATCTTTTGATCAGTAAGATTGTAAAGAGCATATCAAGTTTCCCTTTTACCTCTGATCCAAGAAGCTCAAAGATAAATTACTCAGTTGAAGCAAGTTTTTACCTTAGTAAATGAAACAATGATCTTCCTTCTCCACATAATACCTGGTCTTTTCCTTATCTTTATTGCAGTCTTCCCAAGCTGCCATGTGTGCTTTTATTATAATTCTTTTAAGTCCTTTGTTAAGGAGTAAGTTAAGGACAAAAATAAGTTAATCAGTTATTGTGGCTCTTAGTTTTTTGCCTAAGATCTTCAAAGCAATTGAAGGAATCAAGTGTAAAGTTGGGTGGATGGAGGGAGCCAGTGTCTTTTGCCTCTTCTTCTGAGTCAGCAAATTGATTCACAACCTTGGACAGTCTTCTCTGTGCTCATCCATTTATGATATAAGAAGAGACTGAAGAATTTTGACTCACAGATGTGACCAATACCAGAATGTGGTGGTTCTGATTGGGAGGGTGTCATGCCTGTGCATTAGATGCATTCAGGGGTCCTTGTTCTACCCCAGCTGAGATACACATTTGTGTCCCAGCTCTTATCTCACAGAGAACCACTGCTTTAGAGTGCTTACCAGGTACCAAAAAATAAGCCAAGTGGTTTCAGCCTCCCTCTTCATTCCCTCTTTCTTTCCTATTATTCCTTATCCCCAGATGACTCCTGCAATTTTTCTAAAGAAGCAGAAGCAGTTACTACTGTCAGAGAGTTATACAGCCAGATTGGGTGGTTCTTGGTTTGAATTATCAAACTCATCCATCTATTTGGATCAGACTGACCAAATGCTTGCTAGGCTTCTGGGTTGGTGAAACTCAGAGATTAGCAGAGCACCTCTGCTTCTGCACTGGCTAAGCCTCCCTTTCTAGTGGACACACTTTCCAGCATGTCCAAGGCAATTGGCATAGAAAACCTATTCTTACTCCTCCATTGGAAAAATTGAAGCTGTTGATATTGTCCTAGAAGAATAAACAAAGGCTAGAAAGAAACTCACCTGTAGTCATCCCTAGTGAACATTTTTTAAGTTAAAAAATTATTTTTATGAAGACAGATGTGTTTGGCACATGGATAGAAGAGAACTTAATTGATAGATCTGTTTAAATAAAGGAAAATAAAGACTTGGCAAAGAAAAGTATTTTAGTGTGTTGATAGGGTGTTGCAAATGCTTGATTAATTGGGCTGAGTGTCTCTAGAGATCTAACATTAGCAGGAGCTACCTTGACATGTGACTCTGAGTAAACCACTTTCCTTGGTGACCTCACTTTGCCCCAAAATGTAATGATAGCATCTCCTGGGATACTTTTGGCTCACACTGCTGGGTTGGAATTTGGATCTATTTCAGCACGCAAGGCCTTCGGGCAGAGATTTCAGGTCTGTAAGCCAAGCCATCACTGCTTCTCTTTGGCTTGCCATATAGTACAGATGATTCAATGGACTGTGAGACAAATGTCTACCTGTCCCTGGGCCAGTCTTATAGGGAAAGTTGCGTGGGGCAGGTTGAGTTTATGGCACAGCTTGGGGCCAGAGGCATCCTCTCTTTTCTCTCAGTGACTTGCTTGGGTGATACTTTTGACCAAAAAAAAAAAAGGGAACTACTCCTAATGCAGTGTAAGGTGAGATTGATCAGGGTGTGGGAGACCCAAAGTGGATGCTGGGGATACATGTGCTGGCTGCCTTAGAAGAGATGGGCCAGATCATTAAGGGCTATGCCAGCAATGGACAGAAGGGCCTTTCACTGAGGGAGGCAGGAAGAGATAGCAGGTACCAAGCTCATTACTGGGGTTATTTGTTGTATGTGACAGAAATTGGATGATACAATTAGGAAAAGGATTTCATCAAAGGTATGTTGGGTAGCTCACAGGATCCCTGAGACATCTAGAGAATCAGACTTAGAGGTTGGATGTAGACAGATAAAGGCTGCCTAGACAGAATCATAGCCGATCTTGAGCCACAGAAGTAGATTAGTGGGAATGCCCCTGCTTCTGTTAACTGATTGCTGGATTCTAGATTTTGTGTCTGCATCATTTCTATCATCATCAGAGAAATTTTCCTCTGTCCCTGTTTCTTTAGGTCACTAACTTCCAAATGAAAGTCTGGAGAGGGTGAGTGTAAGTGGCCAACCCTGGAGCACTTGCCATTTTATTGGCTTCCATGGTGGGAGACAAGGTTGATGGAGAAGACCCTGCACATAGGACAATGAAGTTGGGATACTTGGTAGTTTCCTTCACACCCGCAAATGGAGAAGAACATAAATAGTTATTAAACAGGTTAAGTTAAGTTACCATGAACTTCTCAGACCTTTTCAAGGCTTAGAGGAAGAAGTATTTGGGAAGACACTGAGAGACAAATTACAAAGGAGGGAAGATGTGATTTTTGAGGTTCCTCAAGTCTTTATACATTAATGATTCCTTAATTAGTATTTGAAATTAATTAGAACTTGAATATAGAAATGTGATCAAGTTTGGTGTCCACCAGTGTTCCAGGTTGATGAATATTTTGAAGAAAGCAGCGTGACCGTGGAACATTCCACGGTTTGTAAGGACAGGGAATGGACAAGGGTGACCTAGCTCTGAGACTTGTCATCAAAAAACTTGGGTGATTGATCAAGTGCCAGACAAAGAACCTTCAGTCATTTAAACAAAATAACTTTTCATCCCAGTGGCAAACAGTAGCATGCCTGTAAGGAAATGGCACTTTTATGAGAAGCTTGGCCCCAATTTATACCTTTCAGCTAACCCTCTGATAGTGTGGGAAGGTCTTCATGCACTGTGCTCAGTTATCTTAGTAAAAGAAACCACCCATATATACATATGTAGCCTTTGAAGTATGCCAGTTCTTCTTTGGGACAATGGACACACAAAGATGGCAGGCCAAGTTAGGCCAAGTCAACCTCAAAAGGTTGGGTCCATGACCTTCCTTACTCATTTTCAAGATTCCTGAAGAAGAGGAAGAGGAACTTCAACAAAGAAAGCCTACAAGAATATGGAAAGGCTTTAGAAAGGGGCTGCTAGGGAGTGAACATTAAAGGAAGAGATGCTGTTGCTGCTTGGGGAAGCATGAGAGACAATCTATTCAGGAAGATGGGCAGAGGAAAAGCCCCAAGTCCCCTGCCCTTCTCTTGAAGCAATAGTACATGAAAGTCTGGGTCTTTCAATGATTTGTTGAAATATATTCTCAGGTCCTCCTGCTGCCCTGACCCTCAACATCATGATTTGAAGACAAATTAAATACTAACCAGTGTTTATGTCAGCATGAAACTTCATACCCAGAGATGTAAGGGAAATATTGACAATGGAAGAAGTTACTATGAGATTTTCCTGAGCACCTGTGAGTTTACATGAGTCAAGTGTAATAATGATGTGGCCCTTACAGAGTGAAGGGCTGTACCAAGTGAACTAACAGGTCCATAATCTTGGTTTTAGGATTTTTATGCTTCTTTTCTGCAGGATGATATAGCACTAGAATCCAAATTGAAGTGTTACAACTGGAAGGTGACCCTGAGAGGCAGAGCAGGAGTGGAGGCCTTGGGTGAGGGGCAGGATTTTACCTAAGACTAGGCAGTTAGCTGTGGCAGAAGTAGGATCTGTAGTGTGAACATGGATGTGCTAGACCCAGTTCCTTCAGAAGCAAGACACATGACATATTGAGGAACAAAGGGAATTTGTTGCTTATATCACTGAAAAGTCTTGGGGAGGGCACAGTTATCAGGTACAATGGACCCAGGCCCTTGACTAACATCCCTGAGAAGTTGCCTTTCTCCAGCTCATGTCTCTGCTTCCTCTCAGGTTCTCAGGCAAGTTTTTCCTCATGGTGGCGCTGGAAACTTCAGATGTTGATCCTCACAGGTCCAAGTTCACCATAAAGGGTCTGTTTCCTGGTTGACTCAGGATAAATTCTGATTGGATGACTTAGTTCATGCACTCATCTCTGAGTAAATCACTGAACAATGTTATGAAATATGCTGATTAGGCTCACCCAGGACCAGGTCGAACTCATTATTCTGAACCATTGGGATTAAGAATGGGGAGGTGTGAGATTTCCAGAGAAAACTGGGGAAATATTTCCAACAAAAGGGGGCGGTTGTTGGGTTCTTGGAAGTGAAACCTGTAGATGCCCAGCGTATCTGTTTATCTGAATCTGAGGCCTGTACATTTTCTCTATACAAGCCTTAGCTTTCCTGATACTCAAATACCCAGAATGCCATTTCCAGGTCCTTGGGGGAGCTCAAGCTTGCCCTTTATGCCCAGCTTCTCAGAAAACTCAAGCTCAAGCTCATTGACAGACTATTCAGGGAAAGGGCTAAAAGTAGGAGAACAATTGAGTTTGCCCTAATACATCATTCCACCTTAAATGAAAAGATTAAGTAGCTTATTATTTTAACTGCATAACCCATTA
This sequence comes from Perodicticus potto, assembly GCA_963574655.1. NCBI lineage: Eukaryota > Metazoa > Chordata > Mammalia > Primates > Lorisidae > Perodicticus > Perodicticus potto. The sequence goes on from CAUYRH010031363.1 coordinate 28,216, forward strand.
AAGGAAAATGCATAGTTTTATAGTCTTTCTTGATTGAGACTAAGTGGCTCATTAATGCTTGATACACCTGCCAAGGAAGCAAAGGAAGGCAGTGAGCCTGGTGCTTGCACCAGAGGGCTGAAGGCCCCACCCAGGACTCTCACCCTAGAGAGCCTGAGGACAATGGAGCACAGTGCCTGGCACTCTGGATGCAGCACTTGCTTGAGCAAAGTAGCACCCTGCAGGGAAGGACTGGGCAGGGGCCACACACATGAACATCGTGCTTTCTCAGCTCTGCTTAGGGCTGAATGTTTCCATAGGCTGTGGCTGAACATGGTAACTTGGATTTACTTGTCAGGCTTGAAGGCTTTTCTGGACAGAGAACAAGGAGATTTTTAAGACAGGCATAACCTTGGAAATCTTCCAGCTGGGGGTCTAGAAAGAGTGAGATACTGGTTTGAGGTCACGCAGCCATGAGTGTGGGAGCAGCCGGGACACTAGCCTTTTTTGTGCCGCTATGTTTTAGTGTTCTTTCTGCCAGTCCAACTCAGAGTGCTGTGATTTTAACATGGAGATACACTGCTCCTTCAGGTGGTGTGGCAGCCCCTGGGTGCCCCACAGTCTCTGTTCCCATGTGCCCATGGCTCCTTACAGCGGTGCCTGTTACTCTCAGCCTGAGAGCTTTCTCTAGCTGCAGGGCTGTGTGTGGCTAGTGTGCAAGTCACTGGGGAGTCGACCTCCCCAGAGGCAGCCTTCAACCAGTGAGAACTGGCAGATGAATACCCAGCTCCTTACCCCCTGGTGGGACCAGTCTGAGGCATGTTCTTCACTGTTCTTTTCCAAGTGTGGTCCCAGGGGCAGCAGCAATTACCTGGGAAATTGAAGGAACGGCAGATGCTTAGGCCCACTCACCTCAGACCTGCTGAATCAGAAACTCTGAGGGTGGAGTTGGGCAGATCCCCTTTCCTAACATGTTTCTGTGGCCAAAAATTTCTCAGAAGCCATAAAAAAGCTCTAGGAGAAAAGGGATTGGAGGTGGGGCCCAGCAGTTGGTGTTTTACATCCCTTCCAGGTGATTGCATGTGCATGTTTGAGAACCTACTCTACACAGTTCCAGAGCTTCCTCAAAGCCCTGGCTGCTCCCTTGGTACCCTGGTTAGCCTCTCTGCTTCTCTGTCTTATGCCCTGAGTCCTTGACTGACCTTGGCTTTCAATGACCACCTCTCAAATAAACTACTTGCCTTCAAATCATTATTCCCCTGCTTCCCAGGGCCCCAAACACATTTGAGGTTTTTTATCCTTATAACCACAGTTGGTCCTAAAAGCAATGCAAGGTGATGGGAAGCCCTTGGTAACTCATGCTGCCTTGGGCTAGTAACTCAACCTCTCCGAGGCATATTTTTCTGAGTGCCTATAGAATTTCTTTGATTCAAGGCCTAGGAGTCAAAAGTTGAAGGTACAAGAAGGTTCCACTAGTATTGAATCATGCCCAGTGGAGCTGGACAGGGCCCCTTTCCTAACATGTTTCTTTGGCCAAAAATTCTTCAGAAACCTTAAAAACTCTGGGAGAAATGGGACTGGAATTCCTGTTGCTTATGTGACATCAAGACTCAAAGGTGAATGGAATTATAGGAAAGTGACTACAGGGGTAGCAGTAGGTAGATTCTCATAAGAACCCATTACAGGGGGTTGCTGCACCCAGATACACCGCCCTGAGGGCAAGTGCCAGCCCAGAGCACAACGAGTGTGCGCTGTGGCTGCCGCAACCTGTGCATGGGTAAGACACCAGGGGCGCAGGCAGGTTGCTGTGGAGGAGCCCCCCTCAGAGTACATTAGAGAGGGTTGAGCATCCTGTTTATCATTGCAGGAAATCATTAGGACCAGAAAGATCCATCTCCACCTGAATTTCTAGAAGTAGGCAGCTCAGCAGTGACTACCGTGGCAGAGACTAAGATCCCAGTGCCTGTGGGAGTGGATGGTTTGGTGAAAACTCCATTTCTACGATCCTGCCAGATGTTTTAGAAGCACCACAGATCACGGGATTTTCCCTCCCTCCAGCAGCTTGGCAGACATGGAAGTAACTGATGCCAGCAGCTGACGAGGATGTTTGGGAGGCAGTGTCACTGAGCTCAACCACCTTCTTCCATCCAGCTCTTTTCATAGGCAACAGCAGAGAGAATGGAGTATGTATTTTGGAGGAAGAGACATAATAATTCCTGCTAATAAAGTGGATAAAGTTGTTATGATTTGGGATGTTTATATATACGTGCACATGATATACATACATGTATCTGTACAAATAGTCATACACACAAGCATACATTTGCATGTGTATGTACATAGCGCTATTGAGACCTACAGTACAAATCTTGGCTGGTTGTTGTGGAGAGGGGTAAGCCAGCCATAGCGCACCTGCTCAACACAGTGCCTAGCATAGAGTAGATACTCAATCAAAACACCTCAAAAAAAGAACAACCAACCCTACAAGAGCACTTTTGAAAGCAAATTGTAAAACATGGCAGGAGTAAGTATCCCTGTAATAACAGAGGGACAGCCGCATGGAGTACAGTGAGGAAAAAGAATGTTCCAGACATCTGGAGACAGAGCTCTGGAGCAGAAAAGTCCAATCACCCAAGTCTAAGCTCTTGACCCATCTGCCAGGGCCTCCAAGGTCAGCCTGGCAGGGATGTGAATGGCACCCTGGAGTGTGCATGTGGTGACTTGGCCACCAAGCTTTTCCACTTTGACCTTGGCTTCAGTCTACAATGGAGACTCAGGATTCCTGGTGTTAGATCAATGGTCATTTCTACTAAAGGCAAAAAAAAGAAAAGCTTATAGCTTTTCAAACACTGTCAGCCTCTGAGACCCTGAAGATACATTTAGTATCTTTCAGGGCTGGAGTATTATGCCATCCCACACACCAGCATGTATACTGGCGTTCCTACCAAAGCACCTACCAGCACCGATGTGTGCCCACTCTGACAAAAATCACTTTTTACAAACAATCACAACAAAGAGTTGCTCTTTCAATTTTTCACTTCTAATCAAATGGAGCAGTGGAACCAGCCATCAGAAATCACTCACTATAAACTTCATATTTGTAACACTACCTGTATTGCCTTTCTTTAAAACACAACCTAGCTAGGATTTCCCCTTTCTCATCCTTCATAATCAAGAATTAGTGATGGAATACTCCCACATGTGCCTGAAAGGAAGGCCTCCTCCTAAAAGGCCAGGATTTGTCTAGCCAGACTGGGTATATGGGTTTGGGCTAACGATGTCTCCTGCACAACTTGAATTCAGTGGACTCGGTAGCCCTAGGGGTATAGTATGCTAATTACTTTGATTTATTGAGCACCAGGCACGGTGGTAGGTGCTTTTATACTGCTTTGCTTATTTTCACAACAGCCTTCCAGACTGCTAATTACTTGTCCTATGATCGTAGGGCATGTAGAAGTCTCTAGGTCTCTAACCCTAACCCTACTATTAATGAGTGCCCACAACGTGCCACCCCTGTGCCAGCTATTTACATATGGTACTTGTAATATTGGCCAATCTCATAGTTGCCAACCTGTGGTCTCACAAGTGAGGAGAACCAAACGAAGCCAACATTAACTGTTGCTAATTGTTACTGTGGGGGAAAGTAGACCCTTTCATTTTTTAAAAATCAATAATTACAATACTAAAAAAATTAATACTAATTGTTGATAAAAATAGACAATTTCTTCTGAGAAAATAAATATTTTATAATCTTGGCTTTTTAAACAGCTTTATCAAAGTATAAAATTCACCCATTTCAAGTATATGATTCAATACTTTTTAGTAATTTTATGGAGAAAAATTTTAGTGAATTTAGTAATTTAGGCACAACAATCACATAAATCAGTTTTACAACACTTTCATCCCCCAACTTATAGTTAATCTTCACTCCTACCCCAGCCCCAGGCAGCTACTCGTCTACTTTCTTTCTCTGTAAATTTGAATCTTGGCTGCTCTTTATTTCACTGTTTCTTAGCCTCAGCATTCTCATTTGCTCAACTGGAGATTAGACAAGGGGCAGTGGGAGTGCTAGAAAAAGTGTGGACCAGGATCCCATTGAAGATCTACTCACCTGAAACACTCACCAGGTAAATGGGACTCAGTAGGGGTCCCAGTCTTGGTTCCTTCATTGATCATACAGGCCACACAAGCTGAGCTTTGCAAGGTTGCTGAGAGATAATGTGAAAACATGGGGTCAACCAGGTAGGTGCCATCATTCTCATTTTTACAGATGAAGCAACCAAGGCTTAGCATGTTCAATACGTAATGATTCCAACGTCACTCAGCTAGAAAGTGATAGATCTGGGATATACGCTCAGTCTTTCTGGCCCTCAAGTTCAGGTATTGTCCAGTGTACTGCTCCAGTTCCCAAAACTGAACCTAGTATTGAGTAAGGTACCTTTCTCAAGGCTCTCAGCTGCACAGAGTAACTCCCATGGTAACTTACCTATAGTCAACTTTTAGTGTAAACCAGAGACTACTACCTCCCCTGCTGCTTTGATGGGCAACATCCCTGGAGATTCACATGTGTGGTCAGCAAGAACTTCCGGTCTTTTCTAGTTTACAATCATGCTGTATGGGGCTTTTCTAAGGTCCCAGGTGTGCAGCTGTGAACCAACCATCCCAGGTGCCTCTCATCCAGAAGCTTCTTCCCATGACTCAGCATTTTCATTTCAAACTGGTTCATGGCAACTGTTCTCAATCAAGGAGGGACACCGTTCCTGCCTTTGGCTTTCCAGTTCTAGTAGCCAAATGCATAAGACTCGCCTTCCCATAAGCATAGGTGACTCCCATGAAAGGCAGACTCGCCTTCTACAATTCTGACTTTGATGATCGGACTCTAAAGTCATTCTGCCATTACTCATTTGCCAAAGAGTCAACCCACAGGTTCTGTCCTGGGAAAGAAAGGAGCCACGGTTCAAAGTTTTGGGGATCTGAAACCTCCAAAATCACCTCTTTAGTTCAGTCCATTTTCCAAAATGATTATTTGAAAAATAAATGATAAAAGCCCTAGACCTAGAGTGTCTGAGAAATTCTGAACTTGCTATAAGGAGTAAGGTGGGAGGTGATGAATTCTGCCCTTCATTCCATTCTGATTTCCTGCAAGACCGCCTGGTGGATCACTTTCTTTCTCTGTAAATTTGAATCTTGGCTGTTCTTTAATGAAGTGTTTGTCAGCTTCTATGTTCTCATTTATCCAACTGGAGTGGGCAAGAGTCAGCAATGGGCAGTAGCAAATCTGTTCACCTGGGATACTCACCAGACCAGGTAAGTGAGATTGGGTAGAGGGGTCTTTTTGGGTCTTGGTTTGGGTCTCACTTTGAGATACAGTTTACTCTTTTGCAAAATAAGTTTGATCAGGTCAGTTTTTTTTTTGTTTTTCTCTAAGTTATTTTCTGTAGCATTTCCCCCTCCACCCTCCAACCCATACATACTATGTTCTGTTCGTATTCACTTTATTTATTTGAATTTTACATTAAGATTTTATTCCAAAAAGAATTCTGCTAGAAAGAATGGAAGGACACTGGGTTTACTACATTCAACTCTAACAAATAATTTAAAACTTTGTAAAATATGTCTTTCAAAACTAAATACTGTCCCTGTGATTAATGTGAAGTAGCACTTGGCCAACAAGCATTCAACAGCTTTCTTTACAGATGCTAATTTAGGAATGCACTGATGGGTGAGACTTCAGAAATTTTACTTGGAGCAACAGATAAAGTGATAAATACCATGGACATCTGTGGCAGCATTTTTCAGTCTTCACCATCCCTTGGTTATCTCCTACGGGTAGATTACTGGGACTTAAAACCTCCAGAATCACTGCTCAATAACCAGAGGGTCTTGAGAAAGCCAGTGGAATGGGCATAACACAAAAAAGCAGAAGGTGCTTTGCAAAGGCTGCATTAACATTTAAGCTATGGACCTTACCTAGTCCTTCAGATCCAAGTTCATAAACTTTCAGATACAGGTGTATGCAGCTCCCTTACCAATGCTCCTGGAGGTATGAGCCTTTATGTGAATGTGCTCAGTGTGTGGATATGTATGAGACACACACACACACACACACAGAGCCTGGGAAGGAGGAAGAGATAGTAAGTTACAGGAGACGGCATACAGAGATAGAAAAATATCAACACAGAAATAGTTAGAAACAGACATATACAGGTAGATAGATAGAAGCCAAAGCTGATAACACAAATACAGATGTATGTAGAGGGGGCGAAAGAAAAGCAGAAAGACACAGAAACAGAAAGAGATGAGGCCAGCCAAAAAGTATTTGATGCCAATAGCTTAAAAGGTACCTAGGTTATTTGGAAGCAAGCTCAGACATACTATCATTTCACCCATAAATATTTCAGAGTGTCTCTTTAAGATAAGAGTTCAGCAAAAACATAATCAAAATCCTATCAACACACTCAAAAGTTAGCAGAATTCCTTAATATTATCAAACATAAAGTCGGCACTTCAAATTCCCCAAAATGATCCCATTGTTTTTAGTTCGTTCATTCAAATTAGTATCTTGCTTACAAATAACCTGGGAGGAGGAGTGAGAAGTCAGTGAAAAGTTTATAGAAATTGGGTGATGGGCACATGGAGATTCATGTTATTATCCTGCCACTTTTGTGTATGTTTGAAATTTTTCATAATATGAAGTTAAAAAATATTTGTTGAATGCCTACCATGAGTCAGGCATTGCCTGGGGAATGGGAGATAGGATGGACAAGACAGAGGCAGGGATGGGAGAGACAGGTATGAGAGTGAAGGGACGGAGATGAAAACAGAGGCACACAAAAGTCCAGACAGATAAAGGGTAGAGGGGGGGAGAATGAGGGAAAGAGAGAGAACAGAGGAGTAAGTGCTCAAGGCCATGTACAAAAATCAAGCTTCATCCCAGTAATTGTGGGGGTGTTGACAGTATTCCAGCATTTCTTGTGCCATTCCAGGCAAGGGTTAAAGTGAGATGACTTGGACACAAATCACTCCACCCACCACCAGCCAAGATAGGAACTCACCTGGCAAAGCCTCCCCATATTGTGTTTTGGGAGTCCTTTGGGATCCCTTTGGGAGGTCAAGCACAAGTCCATCCATCCACCATGCAATATGTCCCCAGCTCTGTTGCCTCTTTTACTGGTTCTTGGCCCAGAGTATTGCCTCTGTGAGGTGTCAGTTTATTTCTATTAGTGGTCATTGAAGTTTCTCCTGGTTACTGCTCTCACCTCCCATGGGTCCTCTTATGCATAGTGAGCACCTCCATCTCTCCTGCTGGTGACTGTCCTCATCCAGGGCACAGCCATGCCTACTGGACATGGCCACCTGTGCCAGGTTTTTCTTCCACCCCACACTGATAGCTGTCACCCTATGGCAAAAGAAAGTGCTAGAGGCCTCCACATGACCAAATGCATATTGGCGCATGGCAATGTGGAGGAAATGAAGGTGACCAGGCAGAGAGGGAGCTGAGCTGCCTGTGGTCCAGAGCCTCAACTCTTCATTCAACAGCTCTTTCCATTTCTACCTCTAGCACCCTCTCTTCTAGCACCACATGAATCCATGGTGCTAGGGGCAGGGAAAATCCCTGGGACAGCCACTACACCGTGCTCAGCATCACTCCCTTTCTCCCTTTCTGATAACCACAGCTAAGCAGAATCTGTGCCCTCAGATGGAGTATTAGCCATAGGTGTCTAGAGCAACAGAACCAGGGTATATGAGGTTTATATAATGAAGTTCACTAACTCATCCTAGAAAAAAGTGCTACATGCCTCATTACTAAATACCACTATAGTCGCCTTTAAAGTACTCCCCTTGGGAAGTTGTGCACTAATGCCAGTCCGTAGTCCAAACTTCAAAGCAATTTTGGAATTCTTTTTCTAGAATGGCCAATTTTTACAAGAAATTTGATGTTTGTTCATTGTTCTTATTCAACCTCTGACATTCTTTGCTGTGCACAAAAACATGCAACAACACTAATGAATGCCACTCAGTAAGACACCACCATGTTAAGCACATGTCAACATCAACATAACTGTGAGATACTGATATACCAAGGTTATGAAACCTTATTGAGTTTTTTGTATTGTGCTTCCAACATAAGTGCATAGTAGCAAGTTCACAAATTTAATTGTCAGAGCTGGTGTGCACATGTGCATGTGTGTACAGGTGAAAATGTATTCTTATGAGGGATTATCTCAGAAGATCATGGAGTCAATAAAGTCCCACAATCTGCTATCTTCAATTTTGGAAGCCCATGTCATGTAGGTCCAGTACAAACCCAAAGGCCCTAGGGAGCCAATGGCATGAGTCTTGATATAAATTCAAATGCCCAAAATCTAGGAATGCTGATGTCTGAGGCAAGAGAAGCTGGAAGCCCCAGCTCAGTGAAGAGCAAATTCTGTCTTTTCCTGCCTTTTTTTTTTTTCTATATGAGCCCTCAGTGGTTCGATGATGGCACATTGGTGAGGGCAATCTCTTTCCTTAGTCTACATATCCAGTTACTAGTCTCATCTGAAAACACTCTCATGGACACCCCCAGAAATGATATTCTACCAGCTATCTGGGCATCCCTGTGTTAAGTTGACTAAACTTACTGTCACAGATGGCTTTTTTCCCTTGAAGTTCTGTGGTCTCCAGGAGACCTGCCCCCTATTTCCCACTCCCAAATGTCTCCAGGCACAAAGAGACTAAGCACAGAAGAAAGTAGAGCCCTCCTACACACAGTCCTCAGGAAGGAGGAGAACTCTGAGTGGCAAGACTATAGCCCCTTATGTCCTGTGCTATCACATTCAGAACCATGGATTCCCTTAGCCCCATTCTTTCCCTAGCAGTCTTTCTGTGTTTTTAAATTCAAGTGGATACTCTGAGCCTGCTTACTTTGAAGTCCATCCAGGCTTACTCCTCTAAGACCTAAGAAGGAAAGATGTGTTTTTAACCAAATGCAGAAACTTCCAGTGATGAAGAGATTGTTCCTCAAACCATACTCTGAGAGCATGGATGTGCATAAAGGATGCTGTGGTACAAAGGAAGGTACTTCATCTTAGAAGTGAATGAATACATGCTTCTCCTTCCTGGATGCTGACTTTGACTGAGGTAACACTTGTAAAATACCTGGTACTGAGTGCTTCACTTACAGGGTCTTGGCAAATAGTGCTTCCTTCCCAAGAGGAAGATCTTATAGAGCAGGCATGTCTGCTGGTCACATTTATCCTAGGGGGAATTTTATTCTAAACCTTTTCTCTTTGCATTTGTAGGGTTATTGGGGGCAGGAGGTAAGCAGGTAGATGAAAACCAACCAAAGGCTGGTACCCTAAAAATAAAAAAAGAGGCACAGAAGAAAAAACCTAACCTACCTTATGCTTAGGTTTAAGCAAGTATTTATTGCATATCTTCTATATGCTAAGCATTATGCTAGTTTTAACATCCTATGAGATGAATGTTATTATTTTGATTATAATGATTATAATTATAATAGCAGCTAGAATTTATTTATATATTATTTACCAGGTGTTGTGCCATGGGCTTGACACACACTTATTGACTGATCTAAAGAGGCAGGTACTTTTGTCATTCCCGTCTTACCAATGAGAAAATGAGGCTTGGGCAGAGTTGTGAGTCCCAGATCCCACCTGCACTAATGTCTCTTTTTCTGGTCATTCTGTCTCAGGGATTGAGCTAGTGGATACTGGGTCATTGTCACTCAAAGGCTCTGTCTGGGTATTGTGGCTCTATAGATTTGAGAAATCTGTTAGGAGGCTCTGATGCTATTTTTATTTTCTAAGGCAATGACTGACTCTGAATCAGAAAGGAAATAGGCAGCAAAAAGAATTTCCCCTCCCCATTTCTTGTGCTATAACTGGGTTTTAGCCTTCATAGGGCAAGGGAGGGGAGGGGAGGGGGGAGGATGGGTGAAGGGAGGGTGATTGGTGGAATCACACTTACGGTGCATCTTACAAGGGTACAAGTGAAAATTACTAAATGTAGAATATAAATGTCTTCATATAGTGATTAAAAGGCCATGAAGGCTATGTTAAATAGGTCAATGATAATATTTCAGATTGTATATAAAATCAGCACATCGTGCCCCATGATTGCACCAATGTACACAATTATGATTTAATAAAAATTAAAAAAAATATATTCCGTTTCTTGGTCAAGTATTCCTTTCCATTCCTTGCTTCAGTACTATACTAGAGAAATAAAGGTATTAGTTGCCTCAATTTATATATATTGTATACATCTTATATATATCATATATCTATACATACATGATACACACATACTTTCTTAGAGATGGGGTCTCATTCTGTTGCCCAGGCTGGAGTGCTATGGTGCTTTCATAATTTACTGCAGCCTCAAACTCCTGGGCTCAAGCAATCCTCCTGTCTTGCCTATCAAGTAGCTGGGACTACAGGCACACATGCCCAGCTAATTTTTCTTTTTGTGTGTTTTTGGTGGAGACTGGTCTCACTGTGTTGCCCAGGCTGATCTCGAAATCCTGGGCTCAAACAACTTTCCCATCTTGGCCTCCCAAAGTGCTGGGATTATAGTCATGAACCACCATGCCCAGCCTCAATTCCTCAATTCATTTTTAAATATATATGTGTGTGTGTATTTTTTTTTTTTGAGACAGCCTCTCAAGCTATCACCCTGGGTAGAGTGCCATGGCATCACAGCTCACAGCAACCACAAACTCTTGAGCTTAAGCAATTCTCTTGCCTCAGCCTCCCAGGTAGCTGGGACTACAGGCACCTGCCACGATGCCCAGCTATTTTGTTGTTGTTGCAGTTGTCATTGTTTTTTAGCTAGCCCAGCCGGGTTGGAACCCGCCAGCCTCGGTGTATGTGGCTGGTGCCATAACCACTGTGCTATGGGCACTGAGCCTCAATCTATATTTTTAAAACTCATTCATTTTTCTTTAGTTGCCTGTCAAATACAAGCCTATATTCATACAATAAAAAAAAAATGAAGACATGGCAAACATGCCTTACCAATTCAAATTCATTTCAAATGATTCAACCTAATTGTTAAATACACAGCAAAGACATGCCAACCAACCCCTTTCTGTTAAAATATGATTTCCTAATATATGGAAATGTGCTTGACCTCCTGGCCATTCAGGGCATATTTCACTGGAAAACATTCCTATCAAGAGAGGTTTAAGATAGTTAAGATAGACTAAACAAGATAAAAATTCTTCTACTGTTGCTACATGACCACTTTTACTGCTTAGGTAATTTGTGATTTGAACAACTTTGCCTAGAAGGGAATTAACACCAAAGATATCCAAGATTTTAGTCACTCCCTAAGACTAGGACATATTTTAAAAACAGGTCTAGCAAAACAAGACATCCGTAGCTTTCTATTCTCATGAGTAGGAAGGAGATAAAGAAAAACGCCCAAATTTCCTTCAGGGAAAGGGGAGGAGGAGGCACAAACTAGCTGGCTTCTTTACAAAGAAGAGAAAAATAAGTGTTTCTCTCTCTATTCATAAAGTTCTTTTTCTACTTACTTTTGGTAATGCATAGGAATAAATGTGAAATGAAGATGGCCACAAAGAGTAGATACAGGGAACGTATCAACAACAACAACAACAAAAAGAGAATATAAAAAGGATTTCAAAATGGGGAATGAAAAATTCATTAAGAGAAAGTGACAAGATACAGTCAAAGAAAATAAACAAAAACAAAAGAATCAACTACCATTTTATTATATAGTGGAAACTTCAATCGTTCTCACAAAAATATCCATAAAGCAGTTCAGAGAAGGTATTATGCCAATTCTTTTAAAAAACTTGTTAACTAAAGAGACTGAAGAACTTTGTTAATAGACAACAATTGAGAGAGTACTGAATGTAAATCTTCGAAACCTCCCCTCATTCAGCTCACTAAAATATCAACTTCTAACCAAAGACTTGGCACCTGCCTCTTTGTCGTCATGACAGATCTGGTGATCAACCCAATTGTTCCCTACTTTGGCTCCTCTGTCCAGGCTGCCTGACATTAGGAATGCTCCCGGCTTATGTGACTCTCAACCTTCTCACATTTCTCTCTCATAAATACATTCCACATACATTACACTATACTTTCAAATCAATGGTCCTGTAGACTTGAACAAGCCCAACCAATATTCAGCTCCTTATATGAGATTCCTTATATCAGAAAGATAGTGAGGGCCTACCTCACCCTCAACTTAGGACTCACTTACTTAAAACCAGTTTTTTTAGCCACACTGAAGCAAATTTAGATCCACACAAGGAGACCAGTAAGTGGAAAAAAACTGGGCAACAATGTAGTAGGTGCATGTCTTTGGGAAGATAAAGGAAGACAAAAAACAAATGAACAAATGAGACCTAGAATCATCACTGCCTAGTAATAGAAGGGCAAAATCTTCTAGGGGATAAAAAAATGTCTTTGATAAAAATAATCTCATGATAAAAATTTTCAATAAATAAAGGATAAACTACAGACATGAATTAGAAATATAACAAAAAATTATCTAAAACTTCTTATTAAAAATTTTTATATACCTATCTAGGAAAACAATAAAATAAGAGGACATCTAAATTGATTAACCATATATAAAAAGTATGCAATTTTATCAAAGAAACGTAATTTTCCTCATTTCTCCTTTTTTATAAAATCATTTTTCATTGAAAAAGTAATAAATGTAGGCTCGGCGCCTGTGGCTCAAGCGGCTAAGGCGCCAGCCACGTACATCTGACCTCGCAGGTTCGAATCCAGCCCGGGCCTGCCAAACAACAATGACGGCTGCAACCAAAAAATGGCCAGGCATTGTGGCAGGTGCCTGTAGTCCCAGCTACTTGGGAGGCGGAAGCAGGAGACTCGCTTGAGCCCAGGAAATTGGAGGTACTGTGAGCTGTGATGCCACAGTACTCTATCCAGGGTGACAGCTTGAGGCTCTGTCACAAAAAAAAAAAAAAAAAAAAGTAATAAATGTACGTAGTAAGAGAATTTTTCTCCAATAGCATAAGAGTGTAGAGTACAGTATTATCTCTCTCTTAACCTGTATTATCAGATCCTGTCCCTAGAGAAGATTATTCTTACCAACACAGGGACTGCACATGACACAAATATCTGACCTTTAGTGAGTATTACTGCAGATATAAACGGCGTTGCTGGCTCTATGCTTCTTCCTTCACTCTTTGAAGTTCCATACCTGTTCCCATGGTTCAATTAAGCCCCCTTGGATTAGAGCCTTGCTTTGAACTCAATAGCATGATTGTTACTCCAAGACAGGGCTTCAGCTTTACAAATTGTTTCCTGCTTCTATGGGACTCACTGATTTGGCCTGCCCCTCACCCTCACCCTTGGATATCTTTGGTGTTAATTCCCTTCTAGGCAAAGTTGTTCAAATCACAAAAAAATTTTCTTTTTTTTTTCTTCACAAAAAGAAAATCAGACAAAATTTACAAGAATCAAAGCTTGTATCTTAAATTAGCCAAGTTCTTTTTTTTAGCAAATAGCTAATGTTGGTGAGGATGTAATTTAACACTTTTACACATGAGAGTATCGATTGGTACTAGCAGTTTATGTGTGTATGTGTATATGTGTGTATCCCAATGTATACATAAAGAATCTTAGAAATCTCTATTCTCAATATCACTGGAAATCCTATTTCTGGGAATCTGGCTAGAGAAATCTAAAAATAAGTGGGGGAAAAGCTTCATAGACAAAAATGTAAATAGAACCATTTATAGTATCATGAAGCTGCAAATAATCAAGATGACTGGCAATAAGAAATGGTTTTTGGCTCCAAGCCCACTGCTCAGTGATTAGAGCGCCAGCCACATACACCAGGGCTGGAGGATTCGAACCCGGTCCAGGCCTGCTACATTACAATGACAACTATAACAAAAAAAAGCAAAAAATAGCTAGGCGTTGGGGCAGATACCTGTAGTCCCAGGTACGTGGGAGGTTGAGGCAAGAGAATCCCTTAAGCCCAAGAGTTTGAGGTTGCTGTGAGCTGTAATGCCACAGCATTCTACCAAGGGCGACGTAGTGAGACTCTGTCTCAAAAACAAGAAAAGAAATGGTATTTAGTGGGCCCATGCTGGATTCGAACCTGCCAGCTCAGGCGTACGAGGCTGGCCCTTAGCCCGTTGAGCCACAAGCGCCGAGTCGAAAAGCAATGGTTTTTAAAACCATTAAAGTCACTCAAAGAAATAATATTTCTATGTAATTATATATATATATTGTATTTTTATATACTGTGTTGTATATTATTTATATATATATTGTAATAGCATAGAAAATATTTCTGTTAAAATATTAAATGAAGACAAACATAAATCTGCATATACAGTCTGATCACAACTTTGGTTACCCCATCCTCTCCCAACCTTCCACAGCAAAAACCATCTATGTACAGAAAAACTACTGGGAGAAATATTAATAACTAAGTCTAGTTAAAGCTATTTAAAAGAGGTTTTTTATTCCTTTTTGTTTTTGTTTTTGTTTTTTTTTTGCAGTTTTTGGCCAGGGCTGGGTTTGAACCTGCCACCTCAGGCATATGGGGTCGGCGCCCTACTCCTTTGAGCCACAGGCACTGTCCCTTTGTTCCTATTTTTTAATGTCTCAAATTTTTATATATTATACACGTGTATATACAAGTAAATATGCAGGTTTCAAAGTGACCTTGAACTTACTATCTTTTAAATTCTAAGCCTAACAGAATATTTCCAGAAAGGCAATGCAATATGCTAAAATGTAGTGGTCATAATTATGCTTCTCTTGAACAAATCTCTTGTGTTACACTCAGCTAAATGGGAAGTCTTGAAAAATGACTAATAAAATTTTACATTTCTAACAGAACTGTAACTTAACAAGAATTAATTTTTTAAATGTCATTCCATCTAGAGAATATAAAAGATAGCAACTTAAATGAATTTGCTATTGACCTATTTGTAAGAGGATCAAGTTTTATCAGTAATAAACATCTACACTATATGCTAGTATAAAGTTATATATGTATGATTCCTCCAGTATATTATCTAAAATAATTTAAGTGAAATTATTTTAAACATTTTTTCATAATTTCTTCATATTTAGCAACTTTCTAATTTTTTAGAGTTAACACAACCTGAATTTGAAGATGGATGAAAAAGAAATTAGGGGCTCGGCGCCTGTGGCTCAATGGGCTAACGCGCCAGCCACATACACCTGTGCTGGTGGGTTCGAATCCAGCCTGGACCCTCCAAACAACAATGACGGCTACAACCAAAAAAAAAAAAAAAAAGGGGGGGGGGCCAGGTGTTGTGGCGTGCGCCTGTAGTCCCAGCCACTTGGGAGGCAGAGGCAAGAGACTCGCTTGAGCCCAGGAATTGGAGGTTGCTGTGAGCTGTGATGCCACAGAATTCTATCCAGGGTGACAGCTTGAGGCTCTGTCTCAAAAAAAAAAAAAAAAAAAACGAAAAATAAATTAGGAAAAACTAACTTTGGGCCTACATAGAGCAAGTCTACGTCCTCTTCCATACGACTACCCTTCAAATATTTATAGTCATGTGGCTAACAAAAAAGACAACACCGCACTCTTATCATATCCCTTACAGTTACAGTTTTAAATTACAGTTAGTATTTTGGGATTATATTCTTAAGAAGATTCAACTATTAAGAACAAAATGGAATGGGTATAAGGGAGAGAATATCATAGTTGTACTTTTCTCCATCACAGATTGTAGCTCCCTCACAGAAATAAATATTGACGTGGGAGGGAGAGGGATTGGTGAGCTCTCCCCTAATGTGCACAATGTAAGGTATACAGCACACTACCTCAATGAGGAGCTCAACTGTAACTTGAACTTTACCTTACAAACACAGACAATGTGACCTAATCATTTATACCCTCATATTAATCTGAAATTTTAAAAAAAGAAAGAAAGAAATGAAAATAGAAAAAAAGAGGTCGGGCATGGTGGCTCACACCTGTAATCCCAGCGCTTAAGAAGCGGAGGCGGTGGATTGCCTGAGCTCACAAGTTCAAGACCAGCCTAAGCCAGAGTGAGACCCCCCTCTCTAAAAAATAACCAGGCGTTGTGGCAGGCTCCTGTAGTCCCAGCTCCTTGGGAGGCTGAAGCAAAAGGATCACTTGAACCCAAGGGTTTGAGGTTGTTGTGAGCTAAGACACCACAGCACTTTATGGAGGTGATCAAGTGAGACTCTGTCTCAAAAAAACAAATAAATAAAAATAAAATGAAAAAGAAGAAATAAATATTAGTAAGGCAAAAAATAAAACAAGTGGTTTGTGATCCTCAGTGGCTTTATTTTCAAATATTCTAATAATTCTCTTCACTCTTGTTAGCAAAGCCTAATGAGTCTGAGATTTGAGAGGGTCGCCATGATGTTTAAAGCTGTTAATTATAGTCTTTAAAAACCCAGTGGGTTCTCGGAAGCACAAAAGCTAATTAGAAAGAAATGCAAATGTCTAAAGTCCCATTGAATAGCTAAGCCAATATAAGGCCTTTTCTGGGATTAATATGGGCCGGTAAAACTATTCCTAAAAATAAATTTAAGTTAGGTTTTCATACCTAGTTAGGAACCGTTTCTGACAAGTAAATCGAATGTTCACTAAGTGGTGAAATGTGATGGTTTGTGATCCTAGAGCCAGGATTACTCTGAGCAGAAGGCACTACAGATTTCTAAACCTTGCTTCAACCAGAACACGTCTGCTACGCTGTTTTTTGTTTGTTTGGGTTTTGTTTGGTTAAAGTTGTACCTAAGATGTTATTTTAAGAATAATAATTTTTGGAAAAATCAATCTAGTCTAATAGGTAGAGAACACTTAGTGAGATCTTATGTTTCTCATCTTTATGTCCCCATCCTTCCTACTGTGACCATCTTCATCTCAATACCAGAAGCCCTGCTAAGGAATCCAGACTCATAAAATGGCCTGGAGGAATGGCACAGGATCTTCAAGAAGACAAACTAAAGAAAAGCCATGCCCCCTGGTTTTTAAGACTTTAGTCACAAATCACCAAATTAGTAGACAAATACACAGCTTATGCTTGGAGTAAAAGGTATTTGTCTCCTTAAATCCTACATATTAATATCGTGCTGAGTGGAGTTGTTATCTGCCGCAAAAAACAAAAAACATGGGGAAAAAACTGAAAACTCTTCTGTTCTGGGCCAGCTATGAAGCCCCTGCCTTACTTAGAACTCTCCAAGGTTCTGACCCGTCTCTCAATTAACAAGCGATTTCCCTTAGAGTGTTGAATGGGGTGTGTGGGTGTGTGTGTGTGTGTGTGTGTGTGTGTATCTGTGTCCTAGTCTCCTTCTGAAAGAGCGTTTTGAAAATTTGCTTGCAGGATAAAATCAATTAGTCTACTCCCTGATTTACAATCAATAAAATCTTCTGGCTACTAGTGTTACTACTAGTGCAATAATGTGATCTTGACTCTCATGTCAATATAAAACAGGACAGTTACATATCCTGGAGAAAGACACAGGTAATGTCTTGGGAAAATATACAAATACATTAGCAGTAAAAAAATCACTTTCCCAAATGATTTTGTGATAGTACTGACAAGACTCCATAGTGAAAAAGCAGATTAAGAAATTCTAATCTGGGCTGGGCGCCTGTGGCTCAACCGGCTAAAGCGCCAGCCACGTACACCTGAGCTGGCGGGTTGGAATCCAGCCTGGGCCCGCCAAGCAACAATGACGGCTGCAACCAAAAGATGGCCGGGCGTTGTGGCGGGTGCCTGTAGTCCCAGCTACTTGGGAGGCGGAGGCAAGAGACTTGCTTGAGCCCAGGAATTGGAGGTTGCTGTGAGCTG
>CAUYRH010031368.1:0-10354 GCA_963574655.1 Perodicticus potto
AGCATCCTTGTCCTGTCCTAATGGAAATTTGTTCTTATACATTTTTGCTTTGTCTATCCCCATGAATATGACAAGAAGGGATAGAGCAATTAGAAAATAATAAGATTATTGTGAAATATACCAGAAATGCCAAAAAAAAAATTGTTTTCTAGAAAAGAAAATTGTAACTTTATTTTTCTCCCCAGGAATTTGCATAAGAGTGTGACACAGAGGATCTTTGTCACTTGTCTTAGCAGTATCTGAAAAATAAAGTGTGTGCTTTAGATCTAAAAAAAAAAAAAAAAAAAAAATACAGTGCCTCCTGCCCATAGGCAGATGCTTGAAGAGATTATGGCAAAGAACATCATACAAGCATTAGAAGACAAGAATTAAAGGTATGGACTGAGGATATTTCATTATTTATTTGGGAAAAGGACTAAGTGAAAACTGTATAGAGAATGGTCTGATTTTTCTACATGTAACAAAGCAAAAGACCTTATGCTCTATTTAAACATATACATGGTGACACATCCAGAAATTTTGCTTCTACAGATTGACCCTAGAGACATGCATGCATGCATTCACAGGGGACACATAAAACTTATTAGTAAGAGCACTGTTTTGTTTCAGGAGAAATGGAAACTGTGTAAGTGTGGATCATCATAAATAAGGTAAGTAGAAAACATTGAATGAAAGATATATAAGTATAATAAATGAACTAGAGCTGCATGTACCTACATGGTTAAACATTACAAAATATAAAGTCGAGCTCGAAGTTCAATGTGCTGAACACTCCATGTATATATACTGTGATATACTGTATATAAAATTTTAATAAAAGAAGACATACACATAAATAGGCAGCAAATATATACAAGTCTTCATGAGTATAATAATTACTGAATTAATCATAGCAGAGCCAACTAGGGTAGGAGAGAGCAGAGTGGGTCAGGGGAGATGTAAAAGGAGGGTTTAAACATATTTGTAATGTAAAGGATAGGTAGATAGTAGGGCCTAACATTTAAATTTGATATACCTAGATATTGGTTTGTAATATTAATCTGTATTCTTGTCACTGTGCTTGAGATTAATTTTTTTTTTTTTTGAGATAGAGTCTGACTTTGTTGCCCACGGTAAAGTGCCATGGTGTCACAGCTCACAGCAACCTCAAACTCTTGGGCTTTAGCGATTCTCTTGCTTCAGCCTCCCAAGAAGCTGGGACTATAGGCACCCACCACAACACCCAGCTATTTTTTGGTTGCAGTTGTCATTGTTGTTTGGCAAGCCTGGGCTGGATTCAAACCCGCCAGCTGCAGTGTATGTCGCTGGCACCCTTAGCCACTGAGCTACATGTACCAAGCTGAGATTAATTTTTAATAAAGATATTTTACCCTAAAAGCAAGCAAATAAATTGCACACTGATCACACCACTTCTGTTTCACAAGGATATGAGTTCACGTGCTATAGAATTCCTTCCAAGACCCAAATTCCTGGAAACTGTTAAGTAAGTTCATTCTTAACTGCAAAACAATTCAGAGCTGTCAGTGCACTACAAACTGTGAGAAGTCCCCAAACAAGGAACAGCAAGTAGGCTCAGACTCTTTTCTTTGAGTAAGTCATGGTCCACAGTAATTGCTAAAGTTGTTCTAAATGAGGACTGGCACGGGAGTGCTCTACAACTTGGAGAAGTGTTTGCTTGTGTCAGAACAGAGCCCACAGATAGCTAAAATGTAGTTAGTATACCAAATGTAGTTACTAGTATGGACTAATACCTTAATTTGCCTCCCTATCTTACCCCTTAGCACTTACCATGAGGCCATGAGTATGGAAGTGTCTGCCCAAGTGAGAGCAATGTCTATGGAAACTTAGGCAAATAGCTAAAACAGTGCTTGGGGTAGATGAGTTAGCAAACAGAATCTGGGAGAAATGGTGTATCAACACCTACAAGAATTTCTGCTGAGTTATCCAGCCCAGTCGCTTGTCCCAACCAAGTCTCTCCCCATAGTCTTACTGAAAATATTTCAAAAATATGAATTCACCTCATATTTCTCATTAAATATTCCCTACAAGTGAGGCATACATTTGCCTTACTTAGTTTCCTTTTTGTGATGTAACAATCGTGTAATTTGTGGCAGTGCCACGAATTTTGTGGCTTAATCAAATTTACTATTTTATGGTTTTGGAGGTTAGAATTCTAAAACATGCCCACAGGGCTACACTCTTAGAGACTATGGGAGAATCCATTTTCTTTTTTTTTCTACCTTCCAGAGATCACCTACATTCCTTGGGTTGTCGATCCTTCTTCCATTTTCAAAGTCAGCAGTGTAGCACCTTTTTTCTTCTCTGATCTTTGCTTCCATCCTTAAATCTTTTATAGGTTCTACTGCATCCTCTTAGGGTTATGTTGGGTCCATTGGTATAATCCAGGATAATTTCTCCATCTCAAGATCTTTAACTTACTTACATCCTCAAAGTTCCTTTTGTCTTGTCATGTCACATATTCACAAGTTCCAGATATAGGTATGTAGGTATCTTTGGGGTTTGAAAGCCTACCATACCTTGCACTAGCTATTACCCTATTATCTTAACAGTATCTCTGTGATATACCCTTTTGTGGTTGGAGAAACTCAGGCTTAGAAAAGCTAAGTAACATGCTAGACTTGACACAGCTTGATAGGTGCAGAACTAAGCATGGAAAATCTGGCAAGGCCAATGAAGATCCCCACCTTGTTTTTTCCTGCATCTGTCCCTTTTCTCATCACCTTCCCTTCTGCTTCTATCCTACGTGGGTACAAACACTTTCTTCCATGTTGTCTCCTGTACCACCCAAAGTACTCTCAATTAGAAAAGTTGTGAGGTGTGATGGGAGAAGCTAGGACTTGGGAATCTGAAGATGTGAGTTCCAATACTGACACTCACCAGAAATGCTATGATCCTAGGCAAATAAATTAACCTCTCTCTAGTTTTACTGGTAAATAAAAATTATTGTAAAAATTCTAGACTGGAGGTAGTTTAGGCACATAACATGGTAGCCTACCACATCAATATTACTTTCCTTCCTCTTTTTGTATTCCTAGATCCTTCACAGGTCACTTGTTCTTCCTCTGTTATGTGCTACTTACCCCAAACAGATCAGTGGTCCCTAATGTCCCAAGACATGATTTTATCATTTTTTTTCCTTGTGGGGAGCAACAAAAGTGTTTTTTCTTCCTCACCCATGGCCTTGGGTATGAGACAAGATAAACAACATGGGCTCTTCCATCCATACCACTGGACAGGTAGGATGGGATAGAAGTTTCCTTGTACTTTTAGATAAGCGAATTATTTACAATGATGCTCATGTTGTAGCCATTTGGTATATTGCCACTTTCGTTCACTTAGGTATAAAGGAGAAGGAGATTTGTTGCTGGTGGGGAACCTGTTGTGCTATCACACACACACCCCACTGCTGCCATGAGCTAAATAAAGAGCATGTCATATCTGCCTTCTGCACCCAAGTTTTTCTTCCACCTATCCAAAGTGAACCATTTGCACAACACTCCTGTTAAAGCATTTCTGGTGATATTTTTACTATTAAATACACGATATTTATTAACTAATAACCTCTGTGACATTTTCTTATGTATAAATGTGCTTTCTGTTAAGCTTCTGGGAAAACTGAGAATAGCCCACACCTTAAACCCTATTGTTGATTACATCTTTGGGAAAACTAGATGGGAGCTAAGGCCCTAGGTTTTACACTACCTAAGGCTAGGCTCTGGTCTACACAGGGTGCTGCCAAGAGCTGCTTTTTCCTTGTTCTGGAATGGTGCAAAGGTTCACTCAGATGAAGGCAATGTAATGTCTCCTCCTCAATCAGCTGCTTGATGGACAGAAAGGAATGTAGCAACAAAAATACACTGCCCCAAATTGCTTTATGATTGGGCATGATGAACAGAAGGTCTCAAGAGGTTATGAATAAAGTTTTAGAAAGTGACCACTGGGGAAAAAAATTAGTTTATCATATTACATTTCCATGAAATCCCATCAGAATGAAGAAGATATTTGAAAAAATAAAGGCAATTTTGCAGTGTTCTAGACACACAAAATCTCATACAGATGAAGGAATGAAGAGAAGAAGGGAAAGAGGGAAGAAGGGAGGGAGGAAGAAAGGCAGGAAGGAAGGCAGGAAGGCAGAAAGGAAGGAAGGGAAACCTGAACTCAGAAGAACCTGTTCTAATTCAGAACTGCTGGTGTGTGCTATAGGACTTCAGAAAGCCTCATGAGAAGTGCAGCAGACATAGCTGGAGAAATCAACCTTTTCTCTTTGCACAGATTATATATCAGACACAGTATTTTAGGAGTATTCATCAAGATCAAAGGGCTTGTAAGTGACATGGGCTGGACCAGAGCTCATGTTCCCAGGTCTGAATTCAGTGACCATTCCTTTACATCAGGCACCTCCTTTCTACACATGTGCAGTGGCTTGGCCTTGCTGAGTGCAGTTTAGCTGGCAAGTCTCCTTTCCCAGCAGCACACACTGTCCCACCTGAAAATTCAGGGACAGTCATATTCGATTTCACTAACTCTACCAAGGTCAGGGAGATATCAAAGACTATGGGCTAGACAGGGCCCCTTCCCTCAGTGGAATTACTATCTATAGTTATGTCAAGTAAGTTGACAAATGGACATAAAGTTTTCACTAGTTTTTTAATAGTTAAGAGCACGGCATATGTATGACCTTTTTCATCATTTATTCCTTCAACATGCATTTATTACATGCCACTCTCACACATTGATTGAAACACCTTGAAAGGAAAAGTCTGTGCTTACTATGTGGTAGATGCTTTTAATTTATTATTTTATTTAATTCACACTACCCTATGAGGCCAGTACTTCAATTAGTTCCTCTTTACAGATAAGAAAACAGACTCAGAGAGATGACATGGCTAGCTTAAGCTAATACCTTGAATGGCATATGAAAGATAGACAGTGCTATCTATAGGGCCTCCTTCAAGGAAGAAAAAAAATTACTCATTACCCTTGAGACAAACTTCAGAGAGGAAAATGCCTGTGAGCAGGAAGATGGAATTTAAATAATTGGAGAAGTGAGGAAAGGTACTTTAGGTAGAGCAAACAGTGAGCAGAAGCAAGGAGTTGATTAAGTTCAGAGCATGCTCTGAAAGAAGCAAAATAAATCAGGTATCCAGGAAGACTGGAGCCTAGAAACCTCGGAAACAATGCACATTTCATCACCCCTCCCCATTTCGCCACTTCAT
Organism: Perodicticus potto; assembly: GCA_963574655.1. NCBI lineage: Eukaryota > Metazoa > Chordata > Mammalia > Primates > Lorisidae > Perodicticus > Perodicticus potto. The sequence goes on from CAUYRH010031368.1 coordinate 5,238, forward strand.
CCAGTCAGTCTACAAAGCCCTCCAATGATCACCCTTAAAATGCCTTTCAGCCTGTCCAACCCCATGGCAACAGTTTAAGCTCACTTTCATTCTTTGTGCTTTCATTCTAATCGCTTCCTGTGTAGTCTTCCCGGAGATGGTCCGTGAGGCTGCACAAATGGCAAACACGATCCTTTCACTGCCCTGCTCAGTAACCCCCCTGCTTGTTTTTGCAGTCCCATATCCTCACTTCATCCAGCCTTTCTGCCATAACAGTATTATCCAGGTCCTTGGCGAGCTGGAATAATTAGTAAACACATAAAAACTGCCTTCTGAAAACGGGGCGAGTAAATGAATGAGCTATGTAACCCAAGTCAGGAAAGCAGCGCTGGGGACAGCTGATTCCTTCCAAGAACACACCCTCCCCCTCCCCGATCCCAGAAGCACAGCCCACCTTCGCTAGGAAAGGTATAGAGACTCCTTTCCAAGCCCCCGGATCTTGGACAGACTGAAGAATAAAGCAACCCTAAACTTTTCTTTTTAAACGGTCATATCCCACCCCTACCACTCCCTAGTTGTCATCCCCTGCAGTGACCTGCAGCTTTTCCTATCAGCCAGCGGAAGTCCCGGTTGTGGACCGGCTCACTTCCTCTGTGGTGTTTGGCTAGTGCGTGGCAGGAGAGGCGGAGCCGATTCTGCTGAGCTTTTTCGCAGCCACTGTTAAGTGCTGTTGCTGGCGGCTAGCGAAATCGGGTTGCGTGAGAACAAGCTTTGTAACTGAGAAGGTCTGGTTTGTTGCTACAAAGACGTTGACGTTGGTGGCTTCAGCGACAGCAGCTTCTTAAAGCTGAGAGAGTTGCTTTGTGCAGAGGCTACAGGCATCCTTCTGTAGGACCCCCTAGCGGTAGACATGCCTCGGGGACGAAAGAGCCGGCGCCGCCATAATGCAAGGGCTGCAGAAGAAAACCGCAATAATCGCAGGATTCAGGCCTCAGAGACCTCTAAGACCATGATGGCCGCCTCTGTGGTCCCATGCACCCCCGAAGACAAGCCGAGTGGCCCAGAGGAAGATGTGAGCAGTCTGGAGGAGGCCTCTACTCGCCCTGAAGAAGCCTCCAGCACTGCTCAAGGGCAAAAGTCGTCAGTGGCCCGGAGCAATTTTCAGGGCACCAAGAAAAGTCTCCTGATGTCCGTATTAGCTCTTATCTTCATTATGGGCAACAGCGCTAAGGAAGCCCTGGTCTGGAAAGTGCTGGGGAAGTTGGGGATGCAGCCTGGGCGGCAGCACAGCATCTTTGGAGATCCAAAGAAGATAGTCACAGAAGAGTTTGTTCGCAGAGGGTACCTGATTTATAAGCCAGTGCCTGGCAGTAGTCCCATGGAGTACGAGTTCTTCTGGGGCCCTCGAGCACATGTGGAATCCAGCAAGCTGAAAGTCATGCATTTTGTGGCAAGAGTTCGTAACCGATGCTCCAAGGACTGGCCATGTAATTATGATTGGGATTCAGACGATGATGCTGAAGTTGAGGCTATCCTCAATTCAGGTGTTAGGGGTCATTTTTCCCCCTAAGGAAATCTGAGGCAGACCCTGGGGGTGTGGGAAAGAGTTAAAAGTACCCCAAGGAGTAGCTAACTTGAGTCCTGAGTAGAAAACAACTTGTATTGGGATGGGAGGAGCACTATATTTGGTATTTGTGATCAATGCTAATTGTTTAACTGCGAAATAGTGTTTGCTTTAGATATTGTAAAATTATATTGATTTTATACAGTTGTTGATTGAGGATCACAATATGTTTAAAATATGATTGAAGAGGTTTTTTTTTTCCCTTTCTTTCTGTCATTGAGGATTAGTGTAATAAATTTCCTAATGTTATAAAGTGAAGTCATTCCATCATACACTGTGATCTGGTATAGAATTTATAACATTGAAATAGGCTGTTCTTGTGAAGTTAAATAACTGGTAAAATGTGGGAGAAGGATGGAAGATTTGTTCATAAATGACCTTTCTGAAACCCTTTGTGTCAGCTGTTGTCTGAAGTCTGACATTTACCATAATTTAGCTTGTATTACAGAATATAGTGAAAAATAAAAGCTTAATGACTAAATACACCTTGTTAATTTATTAACCACCTGTATGTGAGATACTGGTCTAAATTCCAGAGATATTCCTTGGAACACAGTCCCCAGGTCCAAAGAATATTCTAGATTATGTGGGAGAGAAAAATAAGTAAACCGGCATTGCAGTAAATGCTGTGATAGGGACTGAGCAGGAGGTGCCAAGAAAATGCAGAAGAACTTATAATATTTTTCTTGGGGGATGAGAGAGGGAGGGGACATCACAAAGCACCTGAAAATTCAAGAGATGCTTAAATAAACTTGAGGAGAATTGAAAAGGGCATGATAGCACACTATGAAAATATTTTGTAACAAATTTTTGTTGGATTCTTAACCCAGCTTAGGGGAGGGAGCATTGGCAAAAGGGAAGGGACATCACAGAGTGCTGTGTAAATAGAAAATATATTTAAATCATCTTGAGAGGAGGAGGACAGAGCAGAAGGGGTGGTTACAGGACAAAAGCCTGTCAGGGGATAATGTAGGAATAAAAAAGATGGGACTTTCAGAAAATTCTTGGTGAGGTGAAAATCTGAGTTTTGGAAATACTACAGGAGATGGGAGGGGAGTAAATATGGAGGCACTGAAGGCAGCACGGAGATTCAGGAAATAACAAATGATTTGCTAAGAACAAGGAATGAGGCAAGAGAAGAGGTGAGCGAGACCAGAGCCTCGAAGGGTGAGTTTCATGGCTGACTTTAAACAAATACAAATGAAAATGATTAGTAATAATAATAACCTTGGAATAGTGAGGGTAATGAGGGGAAAGGCTCTAAAAAAGTCAGAGCTTCTAGGATATTGGATGAGCCAGAGAGAAGACTCTACCCATGGCATCTTGGAAAAGTACCCTTGAGTTTCTCTCAGGATCTCTGGGTTTGTTACAGTGTACACACTGTTGAAAATACATGCATGCATGTGCATGCACACCTGGGGTAGTGTGTGTTTGTGTGTGTGTGTGTGTGTTTCTCCGAGAAGGTGAGTTAGCGTTAGCATTTATACTCTGTCCTGCAGCCAGTATAGTAAGTTCAGAGGGTTATCTAGCACAGTAGGTTCAATAACCAAGGCATGTGGCATCAGTTTCTTCCCAGTTCCAACAGAACTCACATTTTCTCACCTCATGATAGCAAGGAGCTCAGTGTCCTTCTCACACCAGGGTCTTCTACCCTGCAGCAAATCTGGAGACCCACCACGAATCTCATCAACCTACCACATTTACTTCAAGAGACACACATTGTATGAACTGAGATAAATCCTTTCATTGGGAGCACTGAGGACAGGTGCCTACCCTAGCCTTGTGGGGCTCAGAGGAGCAGCTATCATACATGGAAGAGGGAGCGGCCAGGCTACCTTCTTCCTTTTTTCTCTCCAGTTTTATACTGCTGCCAGACGTGTGCAAAGTTCAGTCACAGGTTGCAGAGTAGGCTAGCCAATGACTTTCTGGCAGAGGCCTAGAGACCCACAGTTACCAGCCTGCAGGTCAAGGAGGCTTCAAATAAAAGTGGTATCTATGACCTCTCAGTAGCCCCAAATTCACTCAGCAAGCCAGAAAATAGTGAGAACCTTCTATGAGTCAGGCAGTGTGATAGAAACTGGGGCTCAGCAAATCCAATGACCTGTTTCTTGCCCTGGAGGGGTCATAATTGTCAATACTACCTTCAGAGGTAAACAAGGTGGGACTCTGAGGTTGAGGTTATTAGGTGACTTTTCTATTTAGAGGTACAGAAATGGCAAGAAATAGATCCCAGACAAGACTCCATGGGTCCATTCCCTGAAAATGCAGAGTGCTCTCCTACAGGCCACCCTGCTGTCTGTCTCTGCCCGCCAATGAACTCACAAGGTCTCTGTCTTCAAAATAAACAGGTGAAGCCAGTGGGAGAGGTCTCAACAACACCAACTGCAGCCTCCAATCTTTTTAGGATGAAACTTGAAATTCTCCCCCTTTTACAAAAGAGGGTTCAAGCAGTCAGTCAGCTGGTAAGTGGGAGGGGCTGCAGAACAAAGATTCATTGAGCAGTTGTCTGCACCAGAGGTATGGCATGTTATCTCTGCCAGGTGGGTGTGATTACCACCCATTTTACAGGAAGGTCCAGTTAGCTCAGAGGAAGAGGTAATGTCCTTCTACAACCTGTACGAATCCATGCTGTCTTTGGCTCTGGTGATAGATAATCATTCCACTTCCTGAAATGATTCTTTGCAAGTGAGGGTCAAGAAACTGAATCCTGTAGTTCCCAGTACAAGAGGAGAAAGACTGGGAGTATACCTATAGCTGCCCTATCAAAGAGATGACTACTAGAATCCTGAAGGCTTCAGGCAGGAGGCTCTCCCAGGGGACTGGGAAACAAAGGATTGGGAGACCTTCCCTAGCCCAAGGAGAGAGCAATCAATAAGCCAAGCTTATTCCCCTGTGGTCTGGAGGGTCATTCTCCCTAACATGCACTGAGTACTGCAAAGAGTTAATCTTCATTTGATTAGGTAATTGCTGAGATTTCCAGTGGCTGTGAAATGAACGGCAGGAAGTAAGAGAGAGGCAAGAAAAGGGGCATTTCTGGAGGTTGCAGAACAAGGGAAAATATACACGATGGCCCTTACATAAATTCTTTGATCTGCATCCATATGGGACACCAAGCCATGACTCTCTTGCTGTGTGAACCTGAAACTTAAACTAGCCTCACCTCAGCAGAGGTTCCACAAAGTGAGTGATGAAAAGTGAAGTTTTAAGTGCAAGGATGTCTCTGAAGCATCTGGGTTGAGATTCTGGGTCCTAGAATACTATAGTTCTTTGGAGAACTCAGGGATAGAGATCCCCAAACACCCTAATGCATAGCAAGAGTAGCAGCTGGCATGTACTGAGTACCTACATGGTTCCAGGAACTTTGATGGTTGTTTTCATACATTGTCTCTAGCTTATGCAATAGCCCTTCAAGGAAGGTGCCACCAGGCCCAGTTCTCCGAGGGAGAAACTCAGAGTAAGGTCTCCAAAGCATATTTCTAGGTTCACCTGACTGGCCAGTGCCAGCCTCAGGCAT
>CAUYRH010031374.1:0-16819 GCA_963574655.1 Perodicticus potto
TTTTGTAGTAGAATTCCTGGTGTTTTCCAGATATACAATCATATCATCTGCAAAGAGTGAGAGTTTGATCTCTTCTGACCTTATGTGGATAACCTTGATTGCCTTTTCTTCCCTGATTGCAATGGCTAAAACTTCCATTACAATGTTGAAGAACAATGGAGACAATGGGCAACCTTGCCTGGTTCCTGATCTAAGTGGAAATGGTTTCAGTTTAACTCCATTCAACAGGATATTGGCTGTGGATCTGCTATAGATGGCCCCTGTTAGTTTAAGAAATGTTCCTTCTATACCAATTTTTTTAAGTGTTCTGATCGTGAAGGGATGCTGGATATTGTCAAAAGCTTTTTCTGCATCAATTAAGACAATCATATGGTCTTTATTTTTTAATTTGTTTATGTGCTGAATTACATTTATAGATTTACGTATATTGAACCACCCTTGAGACCCTGGGATAAAGCCCACTTGGTCATGGTGTATAATTTGTTTGATGTGTTGTTGAATTCTGTTGGTTAGTATCTTGTTAAATATTTTTGCTTCAATATTCATTAGTGATATTGGTCTATAGTTTTCTTTTCTTGTTGGGTCTCTCCTTGGGTTAGGGATCAAGGTGATGTTTGCTTCATAGAATATGTTGGGTAGTATTCCTTCTTTTTGTGTATTTTGGAAGAGGTTTAGTAATATAGGTCCTAGTTCTTCTTTAAAGGTTTGGTAGAATTCAGATGTGAAGCCATCTGGTCCCGGGCTTTTCTTTTTAGAGAGATTTTTTTATAGTTGATGCTATTTCAGAACTTAATATAGGCCTGTTCAACATTTCTACTACATTTTGGCTATGTCTTGGTAGGTAGTGTCCTTCCAAATATTGGTCAATTTCCTTCAGATTTTCATATTTCTGAGAGTAAAATTTCTTATAATATTCATTAAGGATTTTTTGAATTTCTGAGGGGTCTGTTATTTCATCTTTACCATTTCTGATTGATGAAATTAGAGATTTTACTCTTTTTTTCCTGGCTAGGTTAGCCAAAGGTTTATCTACTTTATTGACCTTTTCAAAAAACCAACTTTTTGATTTATTGATCTGTTGTATAATTCTTTTATTTTCAATTTCATTTAATTCTTCTTTAATCTTGGTTATTTATTTTCTTTTGCTGGGTTTGGGGTTGGAATGTTCTTCCTTCTCCAGTTGCTTAAGATGTCCCATTAAGTAGTTAACTTATACTCTTTCCGTTTTCTTGAGGAAGGCTTGCAGTGCTATAAATTTCCCTCTTAGGACTGCCTTTGCAGTATCCCAGAGGTCCTGATAATTTGTGTCTTCATTGTCATTTTGTTCCAAAAATTTTTAAATTTCCTTCTTAATCTCGTCTATGACACAGCTATCCTTCAGCATAAGGTTATTTAGCTTGCATGTTTTTGTATGAGTATGCAGATTCCTGTTGTTATTGAGTTCAACTTTTATTCCGTGATGGTCGGAGAAGATGCAAGGAATAATTTCTATTCTTTTAAATTTGCTGAGGTTAGACTTGTGACCTAAAATGTGATCAATTTTGGAGTATGTTCCATGAGGTGCTGAAAAGAATGTGTATCAATTTTATTAGGATGAAATGTTCTGTAGATGTCTGTTAAATCCAGTTGTTGAATGGTTAAGTTTAAATCTAAAATTTCTTTACTTAGCTTCTTCTTAGAGGATCTATCCAACACTGCTAAAGGAATATTAAAATCTCCAACTAGTGTGGAACTGGAGGAAATCACGTTACTCATGTCTATTAGAGTTTTTCTTATAAATTGAGGCGCCTTCTGGTTGGGTGCATACATATTAATAATTGAAATCTCATCATATTGAGTAGTACCTGTAACAAATATGAAATGTCCATCTTTATCCTTCTTTACTTTGGTTGGTTTAAAGCCTTTTGTATCTGCAAATAAGATTGTAACACTTGTTTTTTTCTGTTTTAAATTTGCCTAGAATATAGATGATCATCCCTTCACCTTGAGTCTAAATTTATCTTTTAAGGAAAGATGAGATTCTTGTATGCAGAAGATATCTGGCCTGAGTTTTTGTATCCAATCAGCCAACCTGTGCCTCTTTAGTGGACAAATTAAACCATTAAATTAACCGTTCAATTAACCACATTAATTGAAAACAATGATAAATACTTAGAAAGTCCAGTGGACATTTTTAATCCTTTCATCACTTTGGAAGATGCAATTTGATAAATATTTTTTGGGTGAGTTTACTTTTGTGGTGAAGGTTTGCACTGGTCATTGTGGAGGATAGGTCTGAGAATATCCTGGAGAGCTGGTTTAGTTATAGCAAATTTCCTCAACATGTGGATGTCATTAAAGTATTTAATTTCTACATCATAAATGAAACTCAGTTTAGCTGGGTACAGGATCCTGGGTTGAAAGTTCTTTTGTTTTAGGAGATTAAAAGTCAATGACCATTCTCTTCTAGCTTGAAATGTTTGATCAGAGAGATCTGCAGTTATTCTAATATTCTTCCCCTTTTAGGTAATGGATTTCTTATGGCTGGCTGATTTCAGAATTTTCTCCTTCATATTAACTTTAGTGAACTTAATTCTGATGTGCCTGGGGGAAGTCTTATTCGGGTTAGGTCATGCTGGGGTTCTGAAACTGTCTGCTATTTGAATTTCAGAATCTCTTGGCATGTCTGGAAAATTCTCTTTCATAATCTCATAAAGAAGAGATTCTGTGCCTTGTGACACCACTTCATCATTTTCAGGTATCCCTATAAGGCGAATATTGGTTTTCTTTGAGTTATCCCAGAGCTGTCTGAGAGAATGATCCGTTTTTTCCTTCCATTTCTTTTCTTTTTTGGAAGTTTGGGAGCATTCGAAAGCTTTGTCTTCCATGTCAGAAATCCTTTCTTCTGCTTGCTCCATTAGGTTACTGAGGGATTCTACTGTATTTCTCAGATCTTTGAGGGCTGCAACTTCTTGTCTCAATGTGTCAAAATCTTTGGTCATTTTGTCTTTGAATTTGTTGAAATCTTGAGACATCTTTTGGATTACTGCCTGAAATTCTAATTCAATCTTTTCCTCCGTTCTGCTGATCTTATTTGCTATCCAGACTCTGAATTCGACTTCTGACATCTCAGCCATTTGCTTATGCAAGGGATCTTGTGCTGTATCTACATTGTCATTCCTTGGGAGAGTTGATCTACTCTGATTATTCGTATTGCCAGAGTTTTTCTGTTGATTCCGCCTCATGATTACTTTTCACTGTTGCCTATGACCATCCTCAGTGTTGGGGAGGTGTCTCTCCCAGATCAGACCCCAGCAGGATCACTCTGTTTTTACTGGATCTTTGTAGGGAGTGACCCTGTGTAGCTCCTCTGGGACTGTCCCACCCAGGGAGTTCTGTCTGCGGTTGTAGCTCCAGAGTGTGGCACACCTGGATCAAGCAGCAGGGCATGGGATGGGGCACCCAGTGGCCTTTGCAAAGGGAACCCATGCCTCCAGCAGTCTCTGGCTGGGAGAAGGGTTCCGGAGGGAGGACACAGGTCGCTCAGCCTCCTGGGTCCCAGGCCAGACGGCAGGGGCTGGTGCGGAGGCAGATAAGGTAGTGGAGGATTCGGGTTGTGTGGCTCTTGGAGTTCCTAGCCTGGACAGGCAGGCAGAGGCCTGGCAGGTTCCTGGCAGAGTCCCTGGCTGGTGTGGGCGGCAGGTGAAGGCCCGGTGCGGGGGACCCAGCAGGGTATCTGGCCACAGCAGGCCAGATGGCGAGCCGAGGTCCTGTAGAGTCCCTGGCTGCTGCAAGCAGAGGGCCAAGTCCCGGAGGGCACAGATCAGAGCTGTGCATGGGTCCCAGCAGGTGGAGGCGAGGCCCAGCAGGGCACAGATGGATGCTGCACGGGGGGTCCTGGCAGAATTCCTGGCCGCTGCTGGCAGTGGGTCAAGGCCCAGCGGGGTGCCAATCAGGGCCATGCGGGGGTCCCAGCAGAGTGGAGTTTCTGGCCACTGTGGGTGGCAGGCCTGGGGCATGGATCAGAGCTGTGCAGGGTTCTCGGCAGGTAGTCGGCCATGGCCAGGTGGAGCACAGATCAGCACCCCGCAGGAGTCCCAGCAGAGTTCCTGGCTGCTGCGGACAGTGGGTTGAAACCTGGTGGGGCACAGGAGTCACATGCAAGTCCTGGCAGTGTCCCTGGTGTTGGGGCTGGCTGGGGCTCGGTGGGGCCCCGGAGCCTCTTACCTGGTGGGCCCCTGGTTCAGCACATAGGGAAGGTGGGTATTGCTCAAGTCCTCCTCCTTCAGTTTCAGCAGAGGTCAGGTTTCTGGTGCATAAGGTAAGGGGGGAAGGGTGTCCTGGAAGTTCAGAATGGCAGAAAACTTTAGTTCAGTTTTTCTGCCTGAAGCTTGGTTTCTGGAAGTCTCAGCTTGCCTCAGAGATGACCTGCAGTTATAACTTCTCTCTCTCTCGGCTGGGCTTCCAGTCTTCAGCTCAATTGGGCAGTTTCTGGAGTTTATCTTTCCTTTTGGACAGGAGCCTCTATTGGGAGCTGCTTCCAGTAGACCATCTTGCCCCTCGCCTCTAACTTTTTATGGCAGCCTTTCAGCACTTCTATATAGTAAATTTGGTTAACTGTTTATCCAGCTGGTACAAATTCATAAGGAGAAATCCCCCTGATATTTTTGATGAGCAATATAATTTTGACTCTTGACTTGAACTTTTGGAACATTTTTGGTCATAGAGAATTGGCCTGCTTCCACTGTGCACTTTCACACTTTGTTTCAGGGTTGTATTGGTACAGCCATGTATCATCACCAGTGATAACACAGCCCAAAATATCATCTTGCCTCTCCAAAAGGTCTTGACAAACTTTGACCCTTCTTTGCATTTGTTCTTTGGTGAGCTCCTCTGGCACCATTTTTTGCACACATCTTTCTCATACCAAGATTTTCATTTAAGATTGTTTTGTTTCTTTATCAATGTTTACTTGGTCTGCTTTGCTTCTCATAGTCATCTGATGATTCTGATGCACAAATCCATGAATTTTTGCAACATTTTTGTTAGTTCTGCCTGTTACTGGCCACCCTGACCTTTCTTCATCAGTGACACTTTCTCTCTTCTCAGAAAAACATTTAATTTACTTGCACATTGCCTTTTTCTTTTTCCTTTTTTTCATTGTTGGGGATTCATTGAGGGTACTGGAAACCAGGTTATACTGATTGCATTTATTCGGTAAAGTCCCTCTTACAATCATGTTTTGCCCCCAAAAGGTGTGGCACACACCAAGACCCCACCCCCGATTTTCTTCATAGCAATATCTGCATAAACTTGGACCAACATGTACCTATTTTACTTCCACTCTTGCCAAGTTTAACAAGACATTTAATATTTGTTCAAGTTCTGACATTCTCATGATGGCACACAAAAAGACACAACAACAATAATGATCACTCCTCAGCAAGACACTGCCCCACGTTGACATGAACACAGCTATGAGACACTAATATACCAAGGTTTTGAAAACTTTCTGAGCTATTTGTACAGTGCTGCCAACGTAAGCTCAGAAGTGACAAGTTCACAAATTTGTCAGACCTTGTGTAGTATGAAATGGGACTAATCCCAACCTGGTTGTAGCAAGAACTAAATTAAATATATCTGAAAATGATTAGCATAATTGGTGACATAGTGTATGCCCAGTCAAAAAAAAAATTACATATCTTAGCAATGGCACCAACTGGACCTAAATTAAGTTATAAAATACATAAGTTATATTTATATACTGTAAGAAATTTACATTTCTTCTCTCAGGAGACAAGGGTATATATGTTTAGTAAGAAGAAGAAAATCTATTTTATCTAGGAGTCCAGTTTCAAATGCTTGTCTCTGGAGCCTTCCAGCTATATTTGGTTTATACTTAGATGCTGAAATGAAGAACTTTCTCATCAGTGTTCCATCAGGGCATAGAATTAATAACTCAACATTCAGAAAAATCAATATAAAATTAAAAAAAAAATTTATTAGATTTCTCTTTCCTTATAGTTTGGAATTTAATACTACATATGAGTTGAAACAAATGCAGTTTTTTAGATGTTCAAAAGATAAAAATCTATATATTGATGTAGCTGTTTAATATCAATAGTGATATGGTTTAATGGGACTGATTAAAAACCATTTCAGAAATAAAACAGTTAAATCTAGAATACTATTATAATACTAGTAGTTGGAGGGTCTAGATATTATAAAGAGAGTCTGATAGCTGAAAAATGCCTAGGTCCTGGGTAAAAATAGGCCTTCAAATAAATTGCTAAGCTTGCAAGAAAGTAAAGGAAATCCCCAAGGTTCTTAAAAATAAAAAAAGAACTAGGAATATAAACAGGAGTGGTAAGTAAGAGCTGAAGGTCAGGATAACTTGGGGATATTGTGAGAATTAATAGTTGCAAGAGAATAAAAGAGGCTAGACCTTGGAACTGCAGAAGGATACGTCTGAATCTGAGATGTTTGCATACGGTTGGGCCCTAACCGGACTTCATCCTCAGTGAAAAGATGCTCCAGTAACAAAAGCCACCTGCCAGCAAAGAGAGATGTCATAAAACCTGCCTGTCTCATCTCAACTCCAAATGGAAAATAAAAGTAATATTAAAACTAGCAGTCTCTCCTGGGAATCTGTAATCATAGACTGTTCTCATGTGGGCTTGTGGTTTAAACCCTGAACATATAAATAAAAATGTTTTTTTGAACTACAGGCTGGCTCTTGACAGAAGCAACAGTAAATGCTCCCTGGTGTAAAAGTTGATAAAATAACTCTCAGCAAATATTTGCGTATCCAGAAAAGTTATTTAAGAGCAAGAGTAAAATACCACAAGTTTAGATTGATAAAAAATTGAATTTATTTATAATCAACAAGTTCTTCCTAATATAGAATGTATTCAGAGAGAAACATAATAATTGAAATGGTCTCCGAAAGAAGGTATGTAATAGAAAAACGATATGAGTAAGGGTAAGTGAACTTCACTATATAAAATATTATCTTATTTGGGCAGTGCCTATGGCTCAAGGAGTAGGGCACCAGCCCCATATACCGGAGGTGGTGGGTTCAAAACTGGCCCCAGCCCAAACTGCAAAAAAAAAAAAAAAAAAAAAAATTATCTTATTTTTGGCATTAAATAAACCAGATAAGGCAAATAAACAGATAATAATAGCTGAAAAGTAGATGAAAAGAGTTAAATCATTTAAAAACCCTTGTATTATTTAAAAGAAGGATTAAATATCTGTGGAGTCCAAAAAACTCTGAAAGCATCGAAGAAATTTTAAGGTTGAATTGAACAGAATAGGGTATGGTGTAACCAGGAAATCTAAAGGAAAGCCACAAGAAGGGGGAAAAGGCGCAAATTAAAAATATAAAGAAAAGATATGTTAAAAATAAATGTAGCTACTTCAGTCAAACTTTAAGTATAAAAAGACTAATTTACCCTGTTAAAACATAGAGATTGTGAGATGGTTGGATAATTTAAGGAAAAAAACCAAACAGCTCAGCTATATGCTATTTATAAGATAGGAATAAAGTTACTTACAGAAATATTAATCAAAAGAAAGGGATGATGCTATGAGACAGTTGAAATATATAAATAAGAATTGATATTACTGTAATAAGGAATTAATAAATCTATAATTTTTTGACTTGGTGCCCATAGCTCAGAGTTTAGGCCGCCAGCCACATACACTGAGAGTGGTGGGTTCAAACTCAGGCTGGGCCTGCTAAACAACAATGACAACTGCAACAAAAAATGGGTGGGCATTGTGGTGGGCACCTGTAGTCCTACCTACTTGAGAGGCTGAGGCAAGAGAATCGCTTAAGCCCAAGAGTCTGAGGTTGCTGTAACCTGTGATGCCATGGCACTCTACTGAGGGGAGTAGAGACTCTTTCTAAATAAATAAATCTATAATTTTAGTACGAGATTTAGAAATGGAGTTTTCACTAATTAAGAGGTAAATCTTACAAAAAATTAGAAGCTTTGTATAATATAAGTAACAAGCTTAGATTATTTTTATGACTATAAAAAACCTGCTCTTAGAAGCTAATATTTTTTGGTATTCAATGCAGATTCATAACAGTGGACCATATTCTAGGTCAAGGGTCAGCAAATCATACTATAAAATAGTATATAAAATCCTTGAGGTATAATTAAGAGGATATGTTTAATTTTATATGCTATATTAGAAAAAGAAAGACTGAATATGAATAGCTTATGACCTGTTTGGTTCTGGCCCTCAAATTAAAAATATAGTTTTACTTTTTAAATGAGTTATAAAATCTTTTTTAAAAACAGAAAAGAGAAGGAAAATATGTGACCACATATAATCCCCAAAGCCTGAAATATTTAATGTCAGGACATTTAAAGAAATAGTTAGCTAGCCTATATTCTAGACCTTAGGGAAAAACTTATTATATTTCATATAAAACATCATTCAGCAAATCTTTATCCATAGCTACTATGTGCTAGACATTGCTTTGGGCACTGGGGGTGATGGTACAGTTAGTAAAACAGACAAAATTCCTTCTCAGGACACTAACATTTTAGCAAGGGAGGTATACAAGAAGTAAGGTGGATAAATAAAAAACATAGTGAGCCTGAGGGTGTTTAATGTGAGGAAGAAAAAGAAAAAACACAAAAAATAAGTATTCTTTTGCAAAATGTAACACTAAAAAGTAATTCAGATAAGAAAATACAGCATAACAATAATTTAAATTGAATTCACATTCTAGTAGATATCATAAGGAATCTATAGATGATTTGAAGTACCTGGGAGCATATGCTTAGGTTCTATGCAAATACAATGTCATTTTATATCAGGAGCATGTGCAGATTTTGGTATAGGTGGGGTCTTCTAGAACCAATTCCCGAGGGATACTGAGGAAAACTATAATTTATGGATCAAAAGAGAAATCATAATAAAAATTTTAAAATATTTAAAACTGAATCTCATAAAATAGTATAGAAAATCCTTGAGGTGCAATTAAGAGGATATGTTTAATTTTATATGCTATATTAGAAAAAAAAAGACTGCATATTTATAAGGTATGGGCTAATTTAAGAAGTTACCAAAAAATGATCAAAATAAGCACAAATGAACTAGAAAGAAGAAAAAGAGTAGAAATTAATGAAGTTGTAAGAATCAAACTGTAGAGAAAATTGTGGAGACCACAATTCAAACAATGTTGTTTCTCTGAAAATAGTAATGAAATAAATATATAATATGAATAATCAAGAAAAAAATATATTGATAATGAAAAGTAAAATATTATAAATGAAAAAAAAAGAGCACAAAAGCATTTCCCATATATAGATAAGAACAATTTAGCACCAATAAATTTGAAAATAAATATAATAAACAAACTCCTTGACAAAAAATTTAACTTACTAATTTTATTTTAGGCTTATTATATCTGAATAGTCTTATAAACATAAAATGAATTAATACAGTAGTGAGAAATGTGTTTATTGGGTGTAGGTAATTTCTACTAAATTTTCAAAATCATTCCACAATTATCTTACAAAACATTTCCAAAATATTGAAAAACTTATGTGCGTTTTCAGACTTATGTTAAGAAGCCAATATAATCTTCATACTTAAACTCAACAAAGGCAGTGTAAAAAATGAAAAGTACAAGAATTCAAGAGCTGAGTAACATTAAGAAATATATAAATGAATTTTACCATATCAAAAATTCAAAGTAGGCCAGGCATGGTGTCTCACTCAAGCCTGTAAGCCTATGGCTGCGGTGGGGGAATTTCCTGAGCTCAGGAGCTTGAGACCAGCCTGAACAAGAGTGAGACCCTGTAGCTACTAAAAATAGAAAAATTAGCCTGGTGTAGTGACGGGCACCTGTAATCCCAGCTACTTGGATGCTGAGGTAGGAGGATTGCTTGAGCCCAGGAATTTGAGGTTGCAGAGTGAGGCTGATGCCATGGCCCTCTAACCAGGGTAACAGTGAGACTGTCTAAAAAGGATAAATAAATAAAAAGTTCAACATAATATGCCCCATAGTGGAAGCAATCTAAATGTTCATCAACTGGTACAGGGAGTGAAAAGGAACAATCTGTGAATTAATACTGCAACCAGGATGAGCCTCAAGACTATTATGCCAAACGGAGGAAACTAGATGCAAAAGACTGCGTATTGCGTGATCCCTTTCATACATGTGTGATCATCAGTAAAGACTGTGTATCTGTGATCCCATTGATACACGCGTGACCATCCATACAGTCTACGTATTGCGTGATCCCATTGATACATGTGTGACCATCTGTAAAGACTGGGTATTGCTCATACATGTGTGACCATCCATAAAGACTGCACATTGCTTGATCCCATTGATACACGTGTGACCATCATACAGTCTACGTATTGCGTGATCCCATTGATACATGTGTGACCATCTGTAAAGGCTGCGTATTGCGTGATCCCATTGGTACAGGCATGACACCTGTAAAGACACACCCAAAGCAGAACAGTAGTGTCTTGCCTGCACCCGGAGTGGGTGACAGGGATTAACTGCAAATGGACACAAAGGATTTGGGGGTGGGGGGAGTGATAAACATATTCTAAAACCAGCTTGGTTTCACAACTCTCAGCATTTACTCCCTGAATTTTACAGTTATGGGCTGAATGTGTGACCTCAAATTTTTTTTTTTTTTTTTTTTATTGAGACAGAGCCTCAAGCTGTCACCCTGGATAGAGTGCAGTGGCATCCCAGCTCACAGCAACCTCCAATTCCTGGGCTTAAGCGAGTCTCCTGCCTCAGCCTCCCAAGTAGCTGGGACTACAGGCACCGGCCACAATGCCCAGCCATTTTTTGGTTGAAGCCGTCATTGTTGTTTGGCAGGCCCAGGCTGGATTCGAACCCACCAGCTCAGGTGTACGTGGCTGGCGCCTTAGCCCGTTGAGCCACAGGCGCTGAGCCGTGACCTCAAATTTTTATGTTGACATCCTAAGCCCCATGTGGTGATATGTAGTATCAGGGGAGGAAGCCTTTGAGGGGGGATTAAGGTGTGAGGGTAAACCTTCATGAGTGAGGTTGGTGCTCGTATGAACAGACCCTAGATGGCTCTCTTTTTTCTGCCAAGTGAAGATTCAAGAAGTGAGCAGTCTGAAGTCCCTCCTCAGAACCTGGCCAGCTGGCCTTCCTGATCTGTCTTCCAGCCTCCATAATTGTGATACTGTGTTATAGAACCCCAAACTCAGACATTTATACTTAAAGTAATTTAAAGAAGAAAGGCATAAACTCACCCCAGTAGAGGCAGAAAAAAAAGATGTATAAAATACAATTTATTCATGATTTTAAAAAAAAATTAAATAAATTAGACATTAAAAAACTTTTACCAGATTAAGGGTCTTTATTTACTCTTAAATATTTACTGTTGAAACGTTTGAAGTTTCCCTTTAAAAATCAGAAATAACCATTCAACATTATAACATGGGTCCTGGCCAGCAAAGAATTTCAAGAAATGAAACAGAAATAAATATTGAAACGGGATTGAGGGGGGTGACATTTAATTATTTCTGATGACATCATTGTCTACATAGAGAGACAAAAAGAATCTTCGGAAAAATTAAAACAAAAATTAATCTTCAGAAAATTAAGCTTTAACTCAAGAAAATTGCTGAATCAAAACACAAAGATCTCCTGAATTTCTATATTTTACCAAAAGAAGTGCATGACAGACTCTGAAAAATGGGTAAAAGTAACCTTCTCATCACCTTCTGAATAGGACCAAAGTATCATGTCTCAAGCAACTGCTCTAAACACTGTTCTTGTCACTGTCCCAGCTCTATTTGTATCTGTGAAAATGCAGAACCCTTGTTTAGTATTTGCTGGAAAATGCTGAAATTTAAGATAACCTTGTTTCCTGCAAAGCACTGAATAGAGGGGCCTAGTTCCAGGGAACATTTTATTCTTCCTCCCTCTCATTCTATTCAACCGTCCATCCCAGAGGAGAGCAACAGGAAATTAGGGAGTTAAAGTTTTACATTTGTCTGAAAAACCTACCAGAAAAAATATATGCCTTTTAAAATTGCTCTTCAGAGGTCTCCTCTGCTCTCATTATCTGACTACAGTTACATTATACTTTCCAAAAATCTAGATCAAAAATCAAAACAGATCCTTTAGGGATAAAATGATTCCCAACTCTTTATGGATTAATAGTTCAAAGTACAAAAAGTAGGATTCATTCAATTTCTCCTCCTGACTCCATCAACCCAGGTCCTTCTGTACAAAAACACCAGTTCCGAGAACCTAGTGTTCTTTAAACCATCAGCAGAGATGTTGAAATAAATAAATCTAGGGGAAAAATAAGTTCACATTGCAAATAACAGATTGTAACATTCTCAAGAGCAGAGGCATTTGTAAAGATCACAGTATCTGGTAAAGTGGGTACTCTGAAAATGTGTATGGAATATGTAAAATTAATAAAAAGTCTTTCTCCTATCCTACACCTCTATGAACCATCAAATAAAAGAACAAATAACAAAACTAGGTAAACTGGCATTTAAAATCCACAATTGTTGGCCAGAATGGGGGCTCACGCCTGTAATCTTAGCACTCAGGGAGGCTGAGGTGGGAGGATCCCTTTAGCTAAGGAGAGGGAGACCAGCCTGAGCCAGAGTAAGGCCCCGTCTCTATTAAAAATAGGAAAATTAGCTGGGCGTGGTGGTGCATGCTTATAGTCCCAGCTACTCGGGAGGCTGAGGCAGGAGATCTCTTGAACCAAGGAGTTTGAGGTTACGAGGAGCTAAGTTGATGCCACAGCACTCTAGCTTGGGGGACAAAGGGAAACACTTTCTAAAAAAGTAAGTAAATAAATAAATAAAATAACAAATATATAAATTTCACAATTCTTATAAGCCAGCATGAGCCTGGGGCATGTAAGAATGTGGCATGTGCTGTAGTAAAGCTGACCTTCAAGGTCAGCAGGGACTAAGCAACACTCTGCATCAGCAGGATGTAGTGCGACGATCCCTAGGGGTGGAGATCAAGCAGTTCTGGACAGTTCTGACCCTGGAGATGGCACCGACCAGCTGTAACCTTGGGCAAGTCATTTCCCTGCTCTGGGCCTGTTGATTTTAATAACAATAAACTGAGGGTGTGCTGTGATCCTGTGATCCTGCTGGAGAAGAATGCACTTTTTATGCTGCCCGAAATTTGCTAACAGGGTCATCCACAGGCCTCTTTCTGTCTCCACATTATATAGTTCTGATCGTGTGTGTGTGGACATTTATTACTGCTATCATTTAAAAGCTCAGGAAGACAGAATTGGAATCAGGGACTGAAAATGAGTATTTGTAATGACAATGTTCACAGCAACATTATTCACAAAGGCCCAAAACAACCAATAAGTTCATTGACAGATTAAGGGAAGAACAAAATGTAGATACCTGCAAAAGAATATCACTTAGCCATGAAAAGAGTGAAATTCTGAGACATGTAACAGCATGGATGAAACTTGAGAATATTATGCTTCGTGAAATAAGCCAGATCCAGGAGGAAGAATATTGTATGATTCCACTTATGTGAGATACCTAGAATATTCAAATTCACAGAGATAGAAGGTGAAGCGGTGGCTAATGGCGAGGGTAGGGAATAATGGGAAGTTTATGGTGGTTCAGTGGGGAAGACAAAATGGTTCTGCAAATAGATGGTGGCGAGTGGTGCACAAGAACAATGACGTACTTAATGCCACTAAACTGTACACTTAGAATTGGCTAAAGGTAAATTGTATCTTATGTATATTTCATCACAATTAATAAATCTCAGGAAGATACAATGAGCGTATTAGTATTTCACGCTAAGAATACATTTTATTTCTCTTTTTTTAACTTCATTAAGAATAAACATTCTTTGGCCTGACACCAGATGAGAAAGGGAAGGTGGGGCATTTCTTGAGTTACTGAAATGAAAGGAATTACAGAACTTGTGAAGAATAAGCTGAAAGTAAGCTGAGCGTTTTCCATTTTTGTTTCTCCTGGCCTCTAGAATACTAGAGTTCATTGACACATCCAGTTCTTGGCTAAGAAGCCAACATTTTCCAGGAGGGAAGTACCAGCCACTCTGAGGTTGCAAGACATGAACTTTTCAGAGAATAAAAGACTTAACGATTTCTCAGTTATTCCAGAGGGATTCAAGCAAGGAAATAGTCTAGTTTGGGCTAAAATATTTTGTAAAAGGTCTTTGTGAAGTGGCCACTGATCTAGTTTTAGTTGTATGTCGTGTTAAAGCAAATCTTTTCTTTTACTCCCATACAAAATTACTTTTCTTTTACTCCCACACTGCAGCAAAATTACAAGATGCATTATTGATAATAGACACAAATAACCTGAAAGCTTTTTTATCAGGTGTGGACACTTCCCTCAGAGAAAATTCTGGCCCTTTAATAAAGAACATGAATGCATCAGTGAACTTTGTTATTTGTTGGTGACTTTGCTATTTTTCTGTGCTGTTTTTGTTATCAGTATATTACAGTTAGGTTACTTACACTCATCAGCGTCACACTCTTCTTCACTGGAATGCTGGGGTTAAGGTCCGCCCACCTGTCCCTTAGCTTTATGCTCCTTCTGTCCAAAGAGAATAACACACAGAACGCAGTCATGTTCTTTTACAAACCAAATGGGAATTAACAGAGGTTTATGTAGCTAGAATTGTTATTGAGTTTGCGTCTGCAATTTATCCTAAACACTATTCTCTGGGTCAGCTTGCTAGTTTGTAAGCTGGCTAGCTTTTCCTAAACTCCTGAATTGAAGACAAAGATGAATTTCCTTTACAGGATAATAGAGATGTAACATTCAAGGTTCAACTCAGGAAGCAAAGCCACATGAGTCTTATGCAATAAGGGATTTATTACAGGCCTAAAACGTCTGGGAATATTTGGAGAAAGTCAAGAAGTGGAGATCAAAAGGAGAGTCGGGAGATCAGAAAAAATCACTCCCCAGGTTTCTGCAGCACTAAAGCCTACAAGGATGGGTGGAAAATCAGGCAGGACCAACTTTGGGAAAGAAGTTGCAGAGAGGACTGTGGCATCTGCCTCTGATGGAGCGCCTGGAGCTCAGCAGAACGCGGGGTCTGGAAAAGGAGCTGGCTCTGGAGGGCAGGGAATTAGGAGGTGCTAGCTCCTCACTGCCTCTGGCTGTGGCTCTCACCAACCTGAAGAGACCAGTGGCTGCTGCCTCATTTCATCTTCCAACTCCCACAGATTTTTCTTCCAGCCAACTTAAGCTGGGCCATATGGGGAGAGAGATTCTAGGAAACAGTTCCAGCATATCCGTGCTGACACGGTACGAGCCCAGGGAGCAGTGTTTTCAGTTGTCACATAAGATATGAGAGACTTTGGGCTTCCCCAGAGACAAGCTGATCCAGAGTTGGAAAACATTAAGTGGCCCACAACTGACATGGAGCTGAGCGTCTGACACCAGCCCCCACCAGCTGCCCAAGTTCACTCAGTAGGGCGGGGCTGTCACCTGAGACCACAAGAGATGACAGAGACCCTCAGGTAGAGTCTGAGGCTCCAGATGGCAGCAGGAGTGGTGGGGAGAGCATCAAGCACCAGGCCCTTGGTGGAGCCCAGGACAGTGGAGGATCCTGAAGATCTTCATCCAGGATCACTTGAACTTGATGTTCGCAGTAAGGCTCTGGCCTGGCTCTTCATCCTCACTCTCCCCTCCCCTCCCTTCCCCTCTCTCTCTTTGTCTGTCCTTCCTCTCCATCACCACCCTCTCTCCCATGCCATCTGTTTCCCTCCCCTCTGCCTTCGCCATCTCTTCTCCTCCGTTACTCTCCTCCTTCCTCCCCTTCTGTCCTTCACCATCCCTCCCCTTCCATCTCCTTTTCTCCATTGCTGCCCCTTCATCTCTCCCCCCCAGCACTCCACTTCCTTCCCTCCCCACCCTCCCCACCACGCCTAAGATCCAGTAAGTTCTTGGTAGCATTAGGATCTTCACCACTTCACATGTTGCTTCCTGACCAGTTCTATTTTCTTACAACAATTTTTTTTTTTATTGTGGCTATTTGACTTTATTTTCCTTTTTTTTTTCTATTAAATCAACTTTACAAGTTGCTTCCTGACCAGTTCTACTTTCTTCAACACTTGCTCCCCCACGCTTAATCAATATGCCCCCCACCCTCAATTCTTTATATTTGAGGTCTTGGCTGAAAGTCACCTCTCCAGAGAGACTTTCTCTGAACTCACCTTAAACGATGTTTACAGTTTAGTGTGTTTTTCCTTTCACATTAAACTATTAGTTTCCTGAGGACCAGGCCAGGTCCCTTTCTTATTCAACAGTGTCTCAGAGCAGCTAACATAGCAGCTGGCTCTTAGAAGGGACTTACTAAGTTCTTCCTGGATGAATACCAAGCGAAGGAATGAGCACTGTCAGATTTTTTTTTTTAATTAATTAATTTATTTATTTGGAAGGTGAATGAATGTATCAATGAACGAACACAATACCCTCCGGGGCAAAGTGAATGAATGCATCAATGAATGGACACAGTCCATTCATGGAATTGAGGCCCAGGAAATTCACATGAAATTGACCTAGGCGTAGAGAATGGGGGTTCCACATTTAGTCACAAGTGCAAAGTGAAGGAGACACCGAGGCACAGGTGACTCCTCAGCAGTTGTCCGGCCTTTTTGGCTATTGGAGCCTCTGGTAGGAGTTGAAGGTCCCCCCTCCTTGCCAGTCATCGAGCCCGCTGGTTCTTCAGCTGGCTGCTGTCATTGTTGTTTTAGCTGGCCCGGGCTAGGTTTGAACCTGCCAACCCTGGTATATGTGGCTGATGCCCTACCCACTTAGCTATGGGCACCAC
>CAUYRH010031375.1:0-25084 GCA_963574655.1 Perodicticus potto
CAAGTAGCTGGGACTACAGATGCTTGCCACAACGCCTGGCTATTTTTAGAGACAGGGGCCTCGCTCTGGAGCAGCCTGGTCTCAAACCTGCGAGCTCAGGTAATTCACCTGCCACAGTGCTAGAATTACAGGCGTCAGCCACCATGCCCGGCCCCAATATGCAAGGTTATAAAACCAATGATCTAAAATTTCTGAGAGCACTATCACACAACTGTTAATATCTATGAATGATAAAGAAAAAAGAATTAACCAATGGCAACTTTTTATAATATACCCACACAGAGCGCTGACTTCAATAGCTATTAGGTATACAAGAGCAAGTCATTAAACTAGTAATAGTTTTTGAGAAAGATGAAGGAAACAGAGGTCAAATGAAAACTAAAATACACAAAAAAAGCTTTTACTGGCCTCAAAGTAAAAGCCCATGTGAGTATTTCCCATCAATTGCACTTCATGAAGATACTCAGTTTTCTATAAACCGTAACAAACTATAAAGGTTTTATGTGCTACAGAAAATTAAAGATCACAAAACAGAATCAACATTTTTGATGATTATAAAGCTCAAAAAGTAAAAATGTAGTAACTTTAATAATTTATGCTCATCAAATAAAAACAAACTAAAACTAGCGCTAATTTACATCATTTATATTAAGTAGCTCAAGATGCTTTCCAAAAAAGAACTACAACACAAAAACCCTTCATTGGAGGAGGCAATGTACTAGGATCCCAAAATGAAAAATTATGCTTTGAATTTTTAAATATTTATCAGTATAATCCTCTATGTACCTAAGATGAATGATACTAAGTATAATCAATAAGCATAGGAATTATAATTAAGATTTTAAAGGCCTGCGAAGTATTAGAAGCTTCAGAAATACTGAACTTAAAAAGTTAGTCTCATGGGAAAAAAGATAATCTAAAACTTAGTCTTTATTATTATTCTAACCTATACAATTCTAACTGAAAAAAATAGTCTGAATTTGAACATCAGATATTTGATGGAATCATAGCATCACTGTCCATTTTTCTAAGTAGAAAATGGTATTATATTTGTTTTTAAAAGAGAATGCTTACTTTTTAGAGATACATAGTGAAATATGTACAGGTAAAATTATAAATGGTGGAATTGTTTTAAAAAGAATGGAGAGGGCGGTGCCAGTAGCTCAGTTGGTAGGGCGCCGGCACCATACACCAAGGGTGGCGGCTTCAAACCCGGCCCTGGCAAACTGCAACAACAACAAAAAAATAGCCGGGCATTGTGGCTGGTGCCTGTAGTTCCAGCTACTCGAGAGGCTGAGGCAAGAGAATCGCTTAAGCCCAGGAGTTAGAGGTTGCTGTGAGCTGTGTGATGCCACAGCACTCTACTGAAGGCCATAAAGTGAGACTGTCTCTACAAAAAAAAAAAAGAATGGAGAATAAAAAGAGTTGGAAAATGAGAACCAAAGTAAAATAAGATAGGCTCTGCGTTGAAATTAATAATCAGTACATGAGACTCATTATATACACTATACCTTTATATTATGTTTGAACCTGTCTACAATTACAAGTAAAAACAAAAACAAAACCCAACAAATTAAATCTCAGACACACATATATGTGTGTTAAAAGAGGATGTATAATTTTTAAAATATTTTTCTGTATTTCTTGTTACTACCAAAGATAACTTGAAAACAACTGTAGTTGCTTTCAAACTCTTAAACACCTAAATGCAACCAGTAATAACAAAGAAAATTCAGTGAAAACTTTTAAAGAACTTACTTGGTGTGAAAGCGAATCTGTGCTTGCATAATTCACAGTATTCTTTTCGACTGTGTTTCAGCCACTGAACTAAGCTGTAAGTACAAATACACTCATAAGCACAGGAGTACAACAAAGAAACATTAAGGTTTCACTAAAAACTAGTATTCTGCTTTTATTAAAACTTCACCTATCACAGAGCTTTTACCATTTCAATAATTTCAAATTTAGAGTATACTTAACATTCTTTTTTTTGTAGAGACAGAGTCTCACTCTATCGCCCTTGGTAGAGTGCTGTGGGGTCACAGCTTACAGCAACCTCCAACTCCTTGGCTTAGGCAATTCTCTTGCCTCAGCCTCCCAGGTAGCTGGGACTATAGGCGCCCGCCACAGCACCCGGCTAATTTTTGATGCAGTTCGGCCGGAGCCAGGTTTGAACGCGCAGCCCTTGGTATATGGGGCCGGCGCCCTACTCCCTGAGCCACAGGCACCATTTTATAACTGCCATCTAAGAGTACAGAACTGCAACGTCTAAAGATTTTTAAAAATGTTATTTCTACTATTAACACAGTTCTATTAATGTTAATTATAATCTCCTCAAATCAATAAATGAATATGAAAGAAATCTCCAAGCATCAGTTCCAACAACCGGGTCTGAATCCTGGTTCTGCCATTAACTAACTGGCTGTGTGGCCTAGGACAGGTTAATCTTTCTAAACTTCAGTTTTCTCACCTGCATACTACTACTCCTCCACTTCACAGTTTTCTTGTAAAGATTAAACGAGTTAAGATGTATAAAGCATTAAGAACAGTTCTCGGCACAAAGAACTTTATAAACGTAAGCTATTTTTTTTGGAGACAAAGCCTCAAGCTATCACCCTGGGTAGAGTGCCGTTGCATCACAGCTCACAGCAACCTCAAACTCCTGGGCTTAAGCGATTCTCTTGCCTCAGCCTCCCAAGTAGCTGGGACTACTACACACAATGCCCGGCTATATTTTGGTTGTAGTTGTCATTGTTTGGCAGGCCCAGGACAGATTCGAACCCGTCAGCTCTGGTGTTGTGTGGCTGGCGCCTGAGCCACTTGAGCTACAGGCACCATCCTAAGCTATTATTATGTCAAGAAAAACTAGAAATCTGTAAGGCTTTCAATGGACAAAATAAGCTCTCCATTTAAAGTATTCAAAAGCACCTGAAAAACAGTATATCGAAAAAACAGCCATGGTAATAAAAATTATGGAGAATTTCTTTTCCAAATATTTGAATTTTTACAATAAAGGTTTTAAAAATAATTATAGATAAAATTCAAAGTATCACTTACCATTCTTGATGTATAAACTTAATACTGCCAGTACATACACAAGGATGATAAAGAGGTTTCTCAGGTGTTCCTTCCGACCGACACACTCTACATATGTCTGTTAATGAAAAATAAAAACTGAATTTCTTTTGGTCATAATTTTTATAGCAGACAACCCAAAACGAAAACATTGCACACTAAAGCAAAAATCTATCATATGACAAAATATTAATCAGCAGTATGGAAAACTTAAAATTGTGATTAAGATATCTGAGTAGACAAAGGGTATCAAAACAATGTATAAAAAAAGTATATACATTTTTAAAAAAGGAAAAAACTATTAAAATTGCAATACTCAAGTCATGTTTGACTTCTGCATGTAACATTTATTACAAGATAATAAATGTTAATTGGCATATGCTGAATAATGCAATTTTAATACAGACTTTTCTTAAAATGTGTATACTTTTTTTTTTTTTTTCGCACCCACTGTACACCTGAAACTAAAAAATATCCTAATTAGGTCACAAGCAGTAGCCACATGTGTAATCCCTAGCACTTTGGGAGGTGAAGCTGAAAAATCACTTAAAGCCAGGAGTTCGGCTCGGCGCCTGTGGCTCAACGGGCTAAGGCGCCAGCCACGTACACCTGAGCTGGCGGGTTCGAATCCAGCCTGGGCCCGCCAAACAACAATCACGGCTGCAACCTAAAAATGGCCGGGCGTTGTGGCGGCGCCTGTAGTCCCAGCTACTTGGGAGGCGGAGGCGGGAGACTCGCTTGAGTCCAGGAATTGGAGGTTGCTGTGAGCTGTGATGCCACAGCTCTCTATCCAGGGTGACAGCTTGAGGCTCTGTCTCAAAAAAAAAAAAAAAGCCAGGAGTTCAAGACCAGTTCTCTCTAACGAACTTTTTAAAAAATTAGCCGGGTATGGTGTCATGCACTTGTAGTCCCAGCTACTTTGGAAGCTGAGGCAGGATTGCTTGCGCCCAGCCCAGACATTGGACGTTGCATTGAGCTATAATGACGCCAATGCACTTTAGCCCAGGCTACAGAGATACCATCTTGTAAACCAACAAAAAAAAAATTCCTACATAATTTATTAAAAGGCAGTTGTTCCTCTGAATGTGAGCTCTATACATAAACTCAAATTGAAAATAACAGAACAGTTTTATTTAAAACTACATTCTCCTGGCTTGGCACCGGTAGCTTAGTGGTTACGGCACCAGCCACATACACCAGAGCTAGCGGTTCAAGCCCAGCCCAGGCCTGCTAAAAAACAATGACAACTGCAACAAAAAAATAGCCATACGTTGTGGCAGGTGCCTGTAATCCCAGCTACTTGGGAGGTTGAGGCAAGAGAATCGCTTGAGCCCAAGAGTTGGAGGTTGCTGTGAGCTCTACCGAGGGTGACACAGTAAGACTCTGTCTCAAATTAAAATAAAAAACTACATTCTCCTATTGCTAAACAAATACATTAACAGAAAGATGCAAATCAGGTCACCATTTGGTGTGTTGTTTTTTAGCACAAGGCCTAGCTCTATCACCCAGGCTGCAGTAAGGTAAGCCCTAACTCAGCACTCCATAGCATCAAACTCCAGGGTTCAAGCAATCCTCCCCTGAAGGTCCCAGACCACTGGTATTACAGGAATGAGCCACCATGCCCATCCACATTTTTAAACTCCAGCCTTAAAAGTTTAACCGTTAGAAGTCCTAACAGTTTAAAACCCCAAAAAAACATACCCGATGATTTAACACTGTAATGGTAGTAGACGGGTACAATACACAGCACTTTAAGCATCATCTGCCCCCAAAAGAACCAGAGCTATAAAGCCACCCATGGATGCACAAACAGGTAATACCAGGATTCAGGAGGAGGGAAGATCCCAAAGCCACAATGGTATCAGGCCACAGTGAGTTGAGTCAGAGGCTGCCTTATACAGATGAGACTGAGGAGGGCTGAGGAGTCCACAGCCCGAGGATTGCAACCTGCCCCTCACACCCAGCACCAAGCAGCATCAATGGCACATCTTTCTTGCCGCCTAAAGTAGTCCACAGTGGCCTGTGACACAGTGCTATGAAGGGACCCCGACTGATCCTCCATGCTAACAAATGATCCTTTCCACTCGCACTCACTTGGCTCCTTAAAGCTTCTCCACAGTCTACTTAGAGAAACCTGGTTACAACTTTCACATAGGTGATCTTCTCAGCTACTGGTCAGAGTCAACTGCCAATCCCAAATGGCCAGTGTAGGGGGAGGGGCATGATGGGAAGTATGAACAAGGAGCAAGGAAGCGACTTAATGCAGGCTTTTGACCCCCTCTCTTACAGGGAATTCCTCATAAATGAAAAATAACTACAATCCTGAACCCCATCACTAATAGATTTAATGGATGTGAGTTGGCTGGCTGCTCAATCTCTGGTGTCTGAGTGCTACTTGTCTAAACTGAAAGATACTGAGCATTCAGTAACACCTACTAACCAATCATCAGTTAACCAGGCAAATCTCTCCACCTACCCAGAAAAGTCAGGCACCCCCACCCATGGAAGAGCAATCAATGGGTCAATTCTGTCCATGCTGGAACTAGGAGAGGTTGCCTGTGTTGAGTCAAATTAATTGCGGATGCCACTGCCGGTGCCTTTCAATTTCATCTTGGGAACTAGAACCTTCCCCGACCACCATCTGAAGGACTTTTGCCAGTTTATTATGAGCATAATGTCACAGTCAGCAGCACTATCATATATGGTCAGAACTACATGGGACCTGAACCTCTTTAAACCTCCCACTTTCACCTTCATCCTTGATAAATGAAAACATCCTTGTCAAAAAGTTCACTCTGGCCCAAGATTTGACTTCTAGTGGCTCAATACTGACAACCCAATCTTCTTGCTTAATCAGCTTCCCCAAAGTTCCGACATAAACAAAATAGAACCACTCTCCCATTCCATCATCCCACCAGTGGTATCCAGGTAGCCCTCACCCACTTTTAACACTCTTTAATTTTCTCCAAATACATGCTTCAGCCCCCAAAGGAAATGGCTAAGAGCTTGTTAAGGCACCTAAAGACAAGGGGGGTGGGGGTGGGAACTTCCTCACAGCTGACTCTTATTTTGAAGGTCCAAGTACAAGCACTTTGCACTAAATTCAATACATGGCACTGAAACAGACTACCAGCACCACACCTGCCCTGCAACTGATCCTCCTTAAAGGACTTAAAGCAGACTCATTCCAATTACAAGGTTTTTAAAGAGTCCTGTTGTTTTTATCACCACTACCCTCCCAGTTTGGCAGCAGGTAATTTACACACCTGCTGCCTTCCTTGGATGAGGTATTATTTTATCAGGAAAACTGAAAGGAATCAAGATTCCTCATTACCAAGATTCCCAGTCACTGTGGTTGCCCTCATAGGCACTGGGACTGCCATCTAACAGTGCCACAGGGGCATGCAATCATTCTAGGTTACCTAGAATTGCCAAGACTGCTGGCTACGATCTAAGTAGCTGAATCACTGCAGAGTACTTAGATGTCTGTGGATTAACTTTTGAGACCAGTTAAGTGCTACTATAGGGTCTACCAGGCAGGATGCGGATGAATGCTTGGTGGACAGGTGCCAGAGGGTCCAGTCTCCCCAAACCACCCTCCACTGTAGAAATAGCAGTGGAGTACAGCACCAAGAATGTGGCAAAAGGACATCATGCATCTCAGATCAGCAGGCACACAGCCACACTCACATGAACAAGAGTTGCCACATTGCCCTCAAGGAACAGGTGATTGGCTGGCCATCAAATATGAACTGAGGTAGGGCAAGGATAGCCTTTAGTGGCACCCCCGCTGCCTGTGAGATGCAAGGACAGTAAGAGGAGCCATATCCATCTGGCTGGTTGGTAACTTGGTAGGTTTATTCCATGTTGCAGATATCCCCCAGCTAGGCCACATTAGGTGACTTAACACCAGATGGCCTGAGAAAGCACCAGGAGACAGCAAAGCAGCAGCAAATTCCAAAAAGCACTCATAAGGAATGCTCACTCACTCCAAGGATCCAGGGAGATAGCCAGTGGGCAAATGATCAAACTGGGAGTGGGGATATAGGGCAAAAATGCCAGATCTCTCCACCTGAGAGATGGAGATACACATGCATTAGGCAGGACAGTGATTTTCAGATGATTTCTGCCCCTCTGAACACAAAACCAACACAATACAAAGCAAACACAACTCTAAAATCAAGCCCTGGAGCTCTGGCTGACCTAGAGGAGAGAAATGGGATATCTGTGGTCCACTCAGAGACTACAAGATCAAAACTATTTTCATGGACTTCTATTCACATTGTCTTTGACACTTTACAGTGTTTTTGAGCCTATACAAAAGAATGAAAGTAGGCACAGACCAAAAAAATCCAACTGCTTCCCATTAAACCAGATATTAAAGAGACTGACAAATATAAAATTAATTCACTTTTCTCATCAACTTTGGGGATTTGGAATATATTGTTTTCCTTGAAAACACTATTTATACGGCAGTGCCTGTGGCTCATCAAGTAGGGCGCTGGCCCCATATACCGAAGGTGGCGGGTTCAAACCCAGCCTTGGCCGAACTGCAAAAAACAGAAAAATAGCCGGGCATTGTGGCGGGCGCTTGTAGTCCCAGCTACTTGGGGGACTGAGGCAAGAGAATCGCCTAAGCCCAGGAGTTGGAGGTTGCTGTGAGCTGCGTGACGCCACAGAGGGCGACAAAGTGAGACTCTGTCTCTACAAAAAAAAAAAAAAACTATTTATAATAGCACATGATGAGGTGTTTTTTTTTAAGTGATTAATACTTGTAAAATTGTTCTTCAAGGAGTTAAAGAGAAAGAACAAGTGCATTAATCCATTTGTTAGTCTTGATTATATGAAAAGAATGGCACACTGGGTCTCTAGTGCAGTGGTTTTCAAGCTTCCTAATGCCACGGCCCTTTAATACAGTTCCTGTGGGTTAAGACCCACAGGTTGAGAACCGCTGCTCTAGTGGGAGAAAAAATAGTTCTAAAGGAAATTCTAACATCTCACTAGTCCCAACCAATAATTAATGACTCCTCAGAATCTCCCTCTTACCTATTTTCACATTTAGCCAATTGTATAATGAACTATAAATAATTCTAAAGAGTTAATATTCATTCTCTATTGCTATAGGCTTTTAAGTCAAAATGTATTTTATAAGCTAGTAAAATGATCATTTATTTCATAAAGCATTATTTTTACTGACAATATTATAGATATGATAAAAGAATAAAAGTCTTTCCGTTATTGTAGAGTCCACTTCCACCTTTATTGGGTCTTCGGATAAAAAGGAAGATTAAAAAAAGGAAAATTAATTTTCTGTTCTATCATGGTATTCTTCTGAAAATAAATCCAAATTCGTGTTTTCTTAGCCTCAAAATTACTCTCAAGTAATTAACTAGCATTTGACCTTTCAAGTCTTTTAATTCCTATTTGGTATGATGACTAAGGACCTTTAACAAAGGCTTTAAAAAGACTAGCCATTCCCTCAAACAAAAAAGTAGCAAAAAAAGCCCCAAATTTTTGACTGACAGTAAACACTACCTTTTATTTAGTGCCTAACATCTTTAGACAGAGATCTAAGCACTTTGTATGCGTTATTTCATTGAATCCTCATAATACTCACAGTTTGGGAAACTGAGGTTGAAAGGAGTAGGGAAGGCAACATATCTAAGACAACATAGGACTAAATAGTAGTATGGGAGCAATCTGGGGTACTACTGAATTATCACATCAGAAAACCAATTCTGTTGCAGTTACTGAGACCCAAGTTTAATTAACAAGCAAGTGAGGAAATGTGGATTAACAACTTAACTCCCAGTTCCAAAAAAAGCATTCCATTTGACCTAGTCATACTTCCTCCCCAACTACCTTCACTGTGAGAACAAGTTATATTAAATGTTTTATCTTTTCATAATATTAATATTCTACTTATCTTTACTATCTGTTCCTCCAACTTTAGAATATTCTCCTACTTCCACAATAGACTGGTCCCTCTATAAACAGTGGTTCTCAACCTGTGGGTCAAGACCAACAGGAACTGTATTAAAAGGCCGAGACATTAGGAAGGTTGAGAACCACTGCTCTAATAAAACACATATTAATGAATATAAGGATAAAAACTAAGTAGTATAGCAGCTAATTTAAAAGCAGTTTTATCTTTACCTTACAAAGGCAAACAATGTAACCTAATCATATGCACCCTCATATTAACCCAGGAGGGGAAAAAAAAAACCAATCTTACTACTAGCCAACCTAAACATATTCTACTCATTTTACCAAGTTCTATTTCTCTGAGAATTATCTATTCATGTTCTTTGTCTAGCTTACTAATTTGGGTCATAACGACATTAAAAAAAAAAAAAACAGCAAAATATCTGAACACATACTTCACCAAAGGAAGAATACAAATTTAAAAAATGTTCTAGTCAGCTCAGTGGCTAGGGTGCCAGCCACATACCCTGGAGCTGGAAGGCTGGAACCCAGCCTGGGCCTGTCAAACAACAACCAAAAAATAGCCAGGCATTGTGGCAGACACCTGTAGTCCCAGCTACTTGGGAGGCTGAAGCAAGAGAATCACTTAAGCCCAAGAGTTTGAGGTTACTATGAGCTATGACACCACAGAACTCTACTGAGGGAGACTCTGTCTCAAAAAGAAAAAGTTCTAGTCATTCAGGAAATGCAAATTAAAATCACAGTAAGATAGCAATGTTTGCACAACAATGTGTACTTAATGCTACTAAATTATATACTTAAAAATGACTAAAATGACAAATATTGTTATATATGCTTTACCACAATAATTTTATAATCACAGTAAGATACCACTACATGCCTATGAAAATAGCAAAAGGACAAAAAAACACTTTTACCATACAACCCAATAATCCTCCTCATTCAACCCAGTAAAACGAAAATTTAACAATGACTCGAAAACCTATGTGAATTTGTATAATAGTTTCATTCATAATTCCCTAAACCTGAAAACAACCAACCCAAGAATTCCACAACCAGGTAATACACATACTATGTTATGTGTACCCTACTATAGAATACTAAGCAATAAAAAGAAATGAATTACCAATACATGTAACAATATGGATAAATCTTAAACTCCTTATAAGTTAAAGAAACCAGACTTGAAGGCTACATACTGTATGATTCTATTTATGTTCTTATCTCTCCAGATTACTATTATTACTAAATTAACAATTCACTGTTAATTCAGGTCCTGGAAGCCTGAAAAACGGCATTTTCTGATCTCCTCTCTGACTGCACTTGAATTAGATTCTATCAATTTAGAGCATTTCTGTGAGATCAGAGGGAGGGAAAAGGACAAAACCATTTTCTACTTCCGTCTCTAAAAACCAGCAGTGGCAGCTAACTGTAGGTACTGTGGACTCCTACGGTAGTTATCCAGAGCTACCATCACAGTGGTGATTCTGCCAGACACAGTGAGCAACTTCGAGCTTCAGCTGCACAGGCAACGAATGATTCCAACAGTATCAGCAGGAGGGAGCCAGTTATCAGTGTATCTCCTCTCAGTTCCAAATTTCCCTCTCAGTACCTCTTCAGTGATAAGAGACTAAACTCTTTTTTTTTGAGACAGAGTCTGTCTTTGTCACCCTCAGAATGCCATAGCGTCATAGCTCACAGCAACCTCAAACTCCTATACTCAAGTGATCCTCTTGCCTCAGCCTCCCCCATTGCTGGGACTACAGGCACCTGCCACAATGCCCAGCTAGTTTTTAGAGACCACACAGATGTGGACAGTTGGTTTTTGAGCTCTTGCTCAGGCTGGTCTTGAACTCCTGACCACAAGCAATCCACCCACCTCAGCCTCCCAGAGTGACCCAGGCCCTGAACTCTACTAAAATTTTTTTTTTGAAGTTAAACTTTGTCAGTAGAGGGTGCTAGGGGCCCATCCAAGAGGAAGGAGGCATTTTTGCTCCCGCTTTGAGTAGGTTTGTTTTAATAACCACCTTCCCTCTTCCCACAGTCCACCCAGCACACTCCAGGTAAACACAGTGATATCCCAACTCCAAACCTGGCTCATGCGCCCCATGAAGGGTTGTTTCCTGCTCCCTTGAAAAAGTAGTACACCACTATGCATTCCCACCAGCAGTATATGAAAATTCCTGTTGCTCCACATCCTTACCAACATTTGGTATGGTCTTTATATTATCATTTTAGCCACTTCAGTAACATCTAGTGATATCTCACTGTAGTTTTAACTTTTAAAGTATGCAACTCAACAGCTTTGAGTGTATTTACAGAGTTGTGCAACCATCACCATAATCTTAGAACAACTTCATTATCCCAAAAAGAAATCTCATAACTATTAGCACTCACTCCCCGTTCCATCTACTTTCCCCAGGCCTAAGCAACTACTAGTCTTCTCTCTATAGGGCTGCATATTCTAAACACTTCATACAAACTGGATCATATAAAATGTGACCTTTCACGACTGGCTTCTTCCCCTTAGCCTAAAGTTTATGAGGTTCATCCAAGCTGTAACATGTACCAGTAATTCATTCCTTTGTATCGTTGAATACTATTTCATTTTATGTATAGATGGCATTTATCCATTCATCAGTTGACAGACATTGGGCTATTTCTACTGTTTAGCTATTATGAATAATGCTGCTATGAACACTTGGTTTTTTGTTAAGTACATATATTTTAAATTCTCTGGGATATACACCTAGAAATGGAACTACTGAGTCATATAGTTACTCAGTTTAACCTTTTGAGGAACTACAAACATCAGCTGTACAATTTTACATTTCCAATCAACAACTGAAGCTTCCAATTAATTTCTCCACACTATTCACCAACACTTATTACCTGTTCCTTTTGATTACTGACATTCTAGGGTGTGTGAAGTGATATTTCATTATGATTTTGACTTGTATTTACCTAATGATTAACAATATTCAGCATCTTTTCATAGGCTTAATAATTACGTCCACATATATATTCTCTGGTGAAGTGATCATCCAAATCTTTGGGTCATTTTTTTAAATTGCATTATTTGCTTTCTTAGTGAGTTTTGAGAGTTCTCTATATATTCTAAGCCCTTTATTAGATACGTTTTACAAAAATTGTCTGTGGCCTGTTTTCTTTCTCTTAACAGTGTCTTTCAAATTGTGAAAAAAGTTCAGAATTTTGATGTCATCCGATCTTCTTTTACTGCTTATGCTTAAGGAATCTTGGCCTACCTCAAGATAACAAAAATTTTCTCCTATATTTTCTTCTAGAAGTTTGACACTTTTAGATTTTTCATTTAGATCTAACATCTCATCTCCATGAGTTGTTTTTAGTATGTAGCAGAAGTTATAGCTCAAAGTCATTTTTTGCCTACGGATATTCAATTTCAGCACCATTTGTTGAAAAACCTATATTTTCTCCATGGAATTGCATTTGAATTTTTCTCAAAAACCAACTGTCCAGGTATGTGTGGGTCTATTTCTGTATTCTCTATCTCACACTATCAAACCAATGGCTTTCAACGGTTGATATAATTTTTAAAAGTTAATTGACATGTTTTTAGATACAAAATTGATTAAGAACTACCGGCCAGCCGCGGTGGCTGATGCCTGTAATCCCAGCACTCTGGGAGGCCGAGGTGAGTAGATTGCCTGAGCTCCCAGGTTTGAGACCAGCCTGAGCCAGAGCGAGACCCCATTCTAAAAATAGCCGGGTGCTGTGGTGGGCGCCTGTAGTCCCAGCTACTTGGAAGGCTGAGGCAAGAGAATCTCCTGAGCCCAAGAGTGTGAGGTTCCTGTGAGCTGTCACACCACGCACTCTACTGAGGGTGACAAAGTGAGACTCTGTCGAAGAAAAGAAGAAAAGAAAAGAAAACTACCACTTTTTGGTTGGGAGCAGTTGCTCAAACGTATAATCCTACCACTCTGGGAGTCTGAGGTGGATGGACTGCTTGAACTCAAGAGTTCCAGACCATCCTGAACAAGAGCAAGACCTTGTCTCTACTAAAAATAGAAAAATTAGCCAGGCACTGTGGCTGGTGCCTGTAGTCCCAGTTTACTCAGAAGGCTGAGACAAGAGGCTTGCGTGAACCCAGGAGTTTGAGGTTGCTGTGGGCTATGACACTATAGCCCTCTTGCCTGGCAGCCTAGGGCAACAAAAGAAGGAAAAAAAAAAAAAAAGAAAGAAACTACTTCTCCTTGAGTTTTGATATAATATAAAGGCACATACAAAAGTATCTGAAAATACTCATCTTTCAAATCACATTATCTGTATGAAGCCAAATTTTCACATACTTTAACCAAAACATATGGTAACAGAGTGCAAAGGTACAGGTGAGCATCTGTTTTCTAATAATCCAGACATGAAAGAGATTTGCAAAAATTAAGAAAAATACTACTCTTCTCACTAGAAAAAATTTTCTCTAAAAACATATATTCATCATAAAGTTCCTTTTGTTTCTATTAAAAAAAAATACCCCACATAAACAAAAATCCTTTGAGTCCTCAATTTTTTAAGAGTGTTAAGGGCCCTGAGACCAAACTTGAAGAATCACTGGTCTGTATCATGATCTTGAAGCCATTCCACTGAATGGAAGTGCCTCTAAGCACTTTGCAATGTCTTAAGGAAATGAAATTTATTCAGGAAACATTATTGGCAAAGATTCTAGGTACATGGTAGATACATATAAAGTATTTGGTAAATGGGGGAAAAAAGCAAAAAAGCCATGTAATCTCCAATTCTCCTATCTCCTAAGTGCTAGAACTTCATGTTAAAAAGGACGAATTCAATTGTATAAATTATATTTTATTAGCCTGACTCCAGAGGAGAGTAGGGAAGAGATAAAAAACTGTAAGAAAGGAAGCTCGGCACCTGTGGATCAAGCAGCTAAGGCGCCAGCCACATACACCTGAGCTGGTGGGTTCGAATCCAGCCTGGCCTGCCAAACAACAATGATGGCTGCAACCAAAAAAAAAAAAATATGGCCAAGCGTTGTGGTTGTGGCAGG
Source organism: Perodicticus potto (assembly GCA_963574655.1). NCBI lineage: Eukaryota > Metazoa > Chordata > Mammalia > Primates > Lorisidae > Perodicticus > Perodicticus potto. The sequence goes on from CAUYRH010031375.1 coordinate 14,063, forward strand.
CGCCTGTAGTCCCAGCTACTTGGGAGGCAGAGGCATGAGAATCGCTGGAGCCCAGGAGTTGGAGGTTGCTATGAGTTGTGATGCTACAGCACTCTACCTGGAGCGACAGCTTGAGGCTGTGTCTCAAAAAAAAAAAAGAAGGGGGGGCGGCACCTGTGGCTCAACAGAGTAGGGCACTGGACCCATATGCCGGGAGGTGGCAGGTTCAAACCCAGCCCCGGCCAAAAACTGCAAAAAAAAGTAAAAAGAGTATTATAAAATTAAGTATACAAGAAATGCTTCAATGTCTTTCAAGCCTTCAAGAAATCATCATATCTATAACTGCCAAAATGTGTGTCCCCCATCTCTCCCAAAATTCATTTATTATGTTGGAACTTTGATCTCCAGGACCTCAGAATGTGACTATTTGGAGACAAGATCTTCAAAAAGGTGAATAAATTAAAATGAGGTCGTGAGAGCAGGGCTTAGTCCTGTATGACTGGTGTCATTGTAAGAAAATAATTAGGACATAAACACAGAGAAATCACATGAAGGCACATGTGCATGAGCATGCCCATTCTACCACGGACTGCTTACTCTGACTCTGTCTCCTCTCCTGCCTGCAGAACGCCAGCACGCTATCTCTGAAGATTACTAAGCTTTACTAAAGACTAAGATCTATCTATCTTTCTAAGAAGACTGCTTTATTCTAAGACTGTCTGTCTGTCTCTCTCTCTGTCTCTGTCTCTACCCCACTCAACCCTCCAGATAAAGTAGATAGCCCTCAGGCACCTAAGAGAAACTGAACCTGAGGCAAGGTAACTTAGCAGTCCGCATCCGGAACCTAGTTAAGCTGGCCCGAGACCTGGCCAGTCCTGGGCCCTGACAAGAAGTGTCAGAAGTGACATGTGACACTCTGTACTACATTTTGTTATGGCAGCCCTTGCAAACTAGAACTTTCAAAACTGGACTTACCTCTTCCCATTCCCTGTTGATGAAAAACGCTAAAAATCAATCACTTTTAACTCCTCCTCACTACCTCACTTCAATTACTATGGTCTATTAATTTTACTCTGGTCTGTTTCTTCTTTCTCATTCTTTCCATTCCCATTACCTTAACTGAAACTCCTATAAATATCTTGCCTACCCGCCAGCAATAGTATTCTATAACACAGTCTGACCCCCTTTGGGGGTCTTACTTTCTGTTCCCTTTCAAATAACTCTTTCCATTCTGCCTGTATCACACTAAAATCAAGCGATCTTCATGTCCTTACAGGAGAAAAATAAAACCCACTAAATATACCTGGTCTGTGTCTGGAAGAGGATGACAGCCCAGCATTAATCACTTACACCATTTCAGCCTAAGAAATATTCAGATCTCTTTTGGAATGTCTGTCCAGCTCAAGAAGAGACATTGCCACTCAGTACTTTTTTCTTACATTACTTTTTCTCACCACTACACAGCTACCTGGTTTAAAGGCAGGCACCTAACCCAAAATGACTCAATTAGACTAGCTCCCAGAAATTAAGGTTTAAGAATCAATGAGGCAAGCAGAGGTGTCCTTCAGTATCTGTGGGGCACTGACTTCAGGATCCCCACAGATACCAAAACTTTGTTTGTTGTTTTTTTTTTTTTTTTTAGAGGCAGAGTCTCACTTGGTCGCCCTTGGAAGAGTGCCATGGTGTTACAGCTCACAGCAACCTCCAGCTCCCGGGCTTAGATGATTCACTTGCCTCAGCCTCCCGAGTAGCTGGGACTACAGACACCCGCCACAAGGCCCGGCTACAGATACCAAAACTTACAGTTGCTCAAGTCTCTTATATAAAATGGCACCATATTTGCATATAACCCATACAAATCCTCCTATATACAGGTGTCCTTTGAAGAACGTGGGGGTTTAAGGACAGCAACCTGTCACACAATCAAAAATCCACATGTAACTTTAGATTCCCACAAACTTACCTAATAATAGCCTAATACTGACCCTACCAATAACAAAGAGTCAACTGACACATTCTGTATGTTATATTTACTGTGTTCTTACAATAAAGCCAAAGAAAAGAGTTATTAACAACAGTACTGCACTATATTTATTGATAACATAATTTTATGTGTGTTAAAAGATGAATTATCTGTCTGATTTAAATGGTGGGCAACCAAAGCTGCAAACTTCAGTCTGTGACACCTATCAAGGAATTCAACACTTTAGCTCACCTCACCACAACAGCAATAGGAAGTGGCTACAAAATTATTATAGTACAGTATGTACATACTATAGTTAACTTTATGCAGTTATTTAACACTGCATCTTTATGTCTGGTACCATGTATGGTCTCAGTATTTGTGAGTTTTGATAAATTTTAACTTTTTAGGACAGTTTTGTAGATATTGTTGTAGTAAATGATAAAATTAGTATCTACATTAGTTTTATGCATTCATGACATACTTTTTCTTAATTGTTTCTCATATTCCTAGGTGCAGGTCATATGCAAATTTTTTCAAATTGTCACAAATCTCCAAAAATTTTTCCAATCTATATATTGAAAAAAATCCATGGATAACTAAACCCAGGCAGTTCAAATCCATGCTGCTCAAGGATCAAGTTTACTTTACACCATAGCTAGAAGACTAATAATACTTACTACAATGTAAATGCTATGCAAATAATTGTTATACTATATTGTTTAGGGAATGATAATGAATAAAAGTCTGTACATGGTTTAGTACAGACACAACTATTTGGGTTTTTTTTCCTGAGTATTTTCACTCCAAAGTTGGATGAATTCACAGATCTAGAACCCACTGGTACACAGGAAGGGTTCAAGGAAGGGTGAAAAAGAAATTTATGTCTCACCTCTGTTCAAAACCCTCCCCTCGCTCCCTATTTAAATAAATAAAAGTCAATGGAAATCTTACATGTTCATTCCCTGCAGACCCCATGATCTCTGTGACTTCCTATTATACTTACTCTTTCCCCAACTCATTTACTCCATTGTAGCTACCTTGCTCTCCTGGTTATTACTTGAATACTCTAGGTATCCTCCTATCTCAGAGACTTCTCACTTAGGCTATGTTCCCTCTGCCTGGAATGCTCTGCCCACTGATCATTTGCATGCCTACCTCCTTCTCAGAACTTTATTTTTACTGCTGTATTTAAAACTGCAACCCTTGCTCTCATAACCTGGGCACTCTTTATTTCCTCCCAATTTACTGTTCCCTACAGCATTTATAAACACCCAGTTATGCCATAAGCCATTATAAGTTTTTTTTTTCTCTTCCTCCCCTACCAAGCTAACAACTAGATCATAAGCTCTATAAGAGAGGGAACTTTACTTTGTTCCCTTGCCTAGCAAAAGGTGCATAAAATAGGTGCTCAATAAACATGTGTCAAAGAAATGCATATCTGCTTTGTCACAAGCATGCCAAAGCAAGGAAAGCTGATCTGTGGCAAGAACAACAAAGCAAATATACATGTAAACAGAGAGGAAAGGGCATATGGTTGTACAAAAAAGGTAACTAGATGCTGATCCTGACAACTTCTCTTCCTTTTATCTCATTTCTTCCTAATTTAACTTACAAACTTTTTTCATAGTGGATTACAATGTGATCAACTGCAATACACTTCAGCTTTATACTTTTCAAATGAATATGTTCCATAAACCATAACAACTGCTTTGGTACCCCACAAAAAATTACTGGTAAGATTTTATATTGTTTTGCTAATTTAAGTGGTAATCTACCAAAATAGAAAAAAAATCAGCTTTACATATCCCTGAGCATTCTACATATATGAGCATTCTACTCTGGCAAAATATTAATAATTATCTTTATGAGAGCTTCACATATCAATACTTGCAACACCTATTCCAATACTGCTGTGCTTTTCCCTGAAGTGTTTAATCTTAAGGACAGATGTTTTTCTGAAACAGAATCTCAGTACATTGTAGGATCAGACTATGAACCAATAAAATGTGAGGAGGCTAAGGTCTAAGGTCTCCTCTTTATGTAAAAAGCTTAAAGATTTGATGACAGCAGTTGAGATAACAAATCTACACTCATACAAATTCCACAAAAAAAGATTCATCTATTTGCATTATGAAAATGGATTATAAGCCTGATTTTACAAAAATAAAATTTAACACACTAATCTCTTCAGATATCTTTAAAATATAGCAAACATTCACTATGAAAAGACAAAGTCATAGAATTGTTTACTATAGATACAAAACATTCTGATAATAGCCTAATACCAACCCTACCAATAACAAAAAGAGTCAACTGACACATTTTGTATGTTATACATACTATATACTATTCTTACACAGGGAAGGAAGAGTTACACTCTATTTGCATAGTCTGTGTTTTAGTAACAATCTCTTTGCTCAGAATATCAAAATATTTTGTTAAAAAAGTTGGGCAGGGCGGCACTTGTGGCTCAGTGGGCAGGGCGCCCGGCCCCATTATACCGGGTTCAAACCTGGCCCCGGTCGAACTGCAACAAAAAAATAGCCGGGTGTTGTGGCAGGCGCCTGCAGTCCCAGCTGCTCGGGAGGCTGAGGCAAGAGAATTGCCTAAGCCCAGCAGTTGGAGATTGCTGTGAGCTGTGATGCCATAGAACTCTACCGAGGGCAATAAAGTGAAACTGTCTCTACAAAAAAAAAAAAAAATTGGGGCAGTGCCTGTGGCTCAGTGAGTAGGGCGCCAGCCCCATATACTAAGGGTAGTGGGTTAAAACCCAGCCCTGGCCAAACTGCAACAAAAAAATAGCCAGGGGTTGTGGCAGGCGCCTGTGGTCCCAGCTACTCGGGAGGCTGAGGCAGGAGAATCGCCTAAGCCCAGGAGGTGGAGGTTGCTGTGAGCTGTGACTCCACGGCACCCTACCGAGGGTGATAAAGTGAGACTCTGTCTCTTTAAAAAAAAAAAAAAGAAAGAAAAGAAAACCATAACACTATCAGTGCTTTCAATAGTGGGTGAAAGATTAAAAGATTTTTAATTTGATTTTCTGTTTAACCAAATTTTCCAAAGTGTTGATAAGAACTTTTTTTATAATTAGGTAAAAACCTAAGTTGCAATTTAAAATATTTACAAAATAGGCCCAGCAAAGTGGCTCACTCTTGTAATCCTAGCACTCTGGGAGGCTGAGGTGGGTGGACTGCTTAAACTCAGGGGTTCAAAACTAGCCTGAGCAAGAGCAAGACCCAGTTGTGGTGGTGGCCGGTGCATGTAGTCCCAGCTACCTGGGAGAATGAGGCAACAGGATTGCTTCAGTCCAATGAGTATGAGGTTGATGTAAGCTATGATGTCACAGCACTCTACCAAGGGCAAATGAGTGAGACTCTGTCTCAAAATAATCCATAACTGAGTTATAAACAGAACAGTTTGTTACAAGCTGTTTGACATCTTCACTTTAGCAGTTTTAATCTTCTGTTACCCTCACTTTTCCTTCAAGTATTATTTTAAGTTAAATCTAAATTAGGGTCTCGGCTCTGCATCTGTAGCACAGTGGTTATGGCACCAGCCACATAACTTAGGGTGGCAGGTTTGAACCCGTCCAGGCCAGCTAATCAACAATGACAACTGCAACAAAAAATAGCTGGGTGATGTGGCGGGCACTTGTAGGCCCTGCTACTTGGGAGGCTGAGGCAAGAGAATCACTTAAGCCCAAGAGTTGGAGGTTGCTGAGCTGTGACACCACAGCACTCTACCGAGGGCGACATAGTAAAACTCTGTCTCAAAAAAAAAAAATAAAACTAAATCATGAAAATTTCAGATTTCCAAATTGGAATTTTGCAAAATTCACTTTCAAAAAATGCTTTCATAAAACATACATATGCAAAACAAAGTTATGATTCCTCTATAGAAAGAGTGACAAAAGCCAGTGCAGTGGCTCACACCAGTAATCCCAGCACTCTGAGAGGCTGAGACAGGTGGATTGCCCGAGCTCAGGACTTTGAGACCAGCTTGAGCAAGAGTGAGACCCCATCTCAAAAATCCTGCCAAGCATTGTGGTGGGTGCCTGTAGTCCCAGTTACTCAGGAGGCTGAGGTAAGGTGATCCCTCGAGCCCAAGTGTTTGAGGTTGCTGTGAGCTTTGATGCCATGGCACTCTTCTGAGGGCGACAAAGTGAGACTCTGTCTCCAAAAAAAAAAAAAAATTAAAAAAAAAATAATGAGTGACGAAAATAAATTCAACATTGGACGCTTGGCATATACTTATAATTAAGTACAGAGTCTGTCAGACAAAAGTTTAGATCTTGCCTCTGCAATTTACTACCCATGTGACCTTGGAAAAGTTACTTAACCATACTAACCTTAAGTTTCCTCATCTGTAAAATGTGTATAATGCCTACCTAAAAATACTGAGGAAATTAAATGAGATGTACATAACATGTTTAGTAAAGCATATACCACAGATCACTTACTCAGTAAATGTTATTTTAATAGGGAACAGTGTTCAAGTCAGTAAGTAACATTTATACCCTCTCCCAATCATAATTTAGTAAGGAAAAAAGGTATTTAAGCACAAGAAGTACACTGAAAATATTCCTTTCACAGGCATATATACCAAGATTCTTCAATTCCTGAATTACCAGTTAACTACTGTGGTTCCATAAACGTATGCAAATACTAAGTACCCAGGTCAAAAGAATGGGAATTTTAATAAGTGTGGGCACAATGAATAGGAGACTATTTGCAATCAGAATAATTAAGTTCAAATCTGTCTCTTACAACCTGTGTGAACCTTGGACAAGCCATTAAAATAATTAGGGGTCAGGGCCTGGTGGCTCACACCTGTAATAAATCACTTTGGGAACCTGGTCCAAGGATTACTTGAGGCCAAGAGTTCAAGACCAGCCTGAACAAGAGCAAGATTTCATCTTTACGAAAAAAAAAAAAATTAGCCGCATAAGGTGGCACACACCTGTAGTCACAGCTTGAGCCCATGGAGTTTGAGGTTGCAGTGAACTATGACAATGCCACTGCACTCTACTGGGAGCAAGAGACCAAGCAAGACCTTGTCTCAAAAATAAATAAACAAACAAACAAACAAAAATAACTAAGCCTAAATTTCCAAATTGAAAAAGACAATACCTAATCTACTCCAAAGGGTTGTTTAGAAGATCAAATGGGAATGGAGGTTGAGTATGCTTTGTAATCTGTCAAATGTCACGTCATTATTGTTAAGGTTTTTATTAAGGAAAGAGTTCCTTAAGTCAAGTTTTATCAACTCATTACACAGATATTAAACTTTTTATCACTTATTATTGCACTACACGACAGTGCTCAAAAATTCATTTGTCTTTAAAATTTCCAAAATGTAATCTATAAGGTTGTGAGACCCTTATCTCTACATATACCCAAAATGTAAAAGTATCTGCACCAATAACCAGAACATCAAGAAGCAAAATAATTTAGTAATTTCCTGTGTAAAATCACTATAACCCCAACCTGCAACAGAGAAGAAAATGCATTTCAGTAATCATAAAGTGTAAATTTTTTTTTGGCTCTTCCTATCTCATGTATTCGCTTTACAAGGATCAGTTCGTTCAAAACAACCCCATCCAAAACACACTCGCCAAACAAAACCCTGCTTATTGGTGTCTAGGATTAAAAACAAAAAAAAAAACACACCAAAACAAAAGAGCCTCCCTCCTCCGATTAAGGACTTTGGGCCTTCCTCTCCCCGCTTAGTAAACAAATGCTTCAGCCGCAGGCAATCAGACCGCAAGGTTTTTAAAGACGGGTCAGTTCACTCCACTCGGCCGTCACCTGGCGGGGTGTTTTTCGCGAAGTTTCCAAGTCAACAAAGAAGTTTTATGGCGAGGGGCTAGGGCTTTTAGAGCAGTAGGGAAAAGGACATGAAGACAGACAAAACCGAGTGGGGGAAGGGTGTAGAAAACGCCCCCGTACTTCAACCAGCAGCGACAGGGGCCCCTTCCTCCCGGGAAGGCGCCCCGGCTTGGAGCTCCGGGCCACCCGCGGCCCGCACACGCTGGGCCTGGGAAGGGTCCCCGCCCCCTCGGCGGCGCGAGCGGGAAACGGCGAGGGACGCGCGGGGGGTCACCTTCTGCTCCGCGCCGAGCGGCCCGGCCGCCCCTCGCACGAGCCCGCGGACGAACGGCCCGGGCACCCGCCCCACCGCGATTCTGCCGCCGGCCTGGAGCGCCGCAGACCCGCGCGGGTCGGGGAGCGAACGCGGGCCCCAGGGCGAGGGCGCGGGCGCCGCCGACTTACCTTCCTCGGCGGTGTCCATCTTGGCTGGGGGGGCGGCGGTGACGCAGCCACGAGGCTCCCGCGGCCGGGGCCCGAGCCTTCCGGCCGGGCGGGGAAGAAGGGAGGGGGAGGAGGGGAGAAGGAAGAGGGAGCCGGGCCCGGGCAGGTGCGTGTGCTCAGGTGCGACAGAGGAAGGAGAGAGGGGGAGAGGGAGAGGGAGAGAGGCTGACAGAAAGCGAGCGCCAGGGGAGGGGGAGGGGCAGGGAGCGCCGAGGGGCGAGGCCTGGGCGGGGCGCCGAGGCGGAAGGGGCGGGAGCGCTCCAACGACAGGTGGCGTCACTTCCGGCGGCGCGCCTGTTCGGCTGAAGACTGGAAGGAGAAGGCCCTGTACGGGCGGGGCTGCTGGCCCCCGCGGGTGCTGGGCCACGTCGGGCAAAGCACGAAGTCTGCTGGAGAGCGAGCTGAGATCTAACAGCATCTGAGCTTTTATGGCAACATCTAGAGAACAAAGAAGGCGCAGAGCCGCGGCCATAGAGCACCGAGCCTGGCGCCCACCCAGGCGATAAGCGAGACAAAGGCTCCGTCCTTAGGGTGCCTACCTGTGGCTGGAGGCGCTTGTAAAAGTACTAGCTTGGGCGTCCTCTCCCCACCCGACCCGCCGCGCTTTTGCTACCGCTTGTCTAGAGAGAGACCCGGAATAAGCATTTTTTGTTTAGCACCAGGGTAAGTTGGGTTGCACATTTTTAGGAAATAGTAAAAGGCAGTGAAAGGAAAAAGGCAAACACTGACTTTATCACAATTCTTTCCAGGGATATGAAGCATAATCTGTCTCCAAGGGAAATTGAGGCAGATGCCGGCAGGGCAAGCCGACTTGGCCAGGACTGAAGTAGTGCAGAGGAAAGAATGATGAAACGCTGAGTTCTGCCCTCACTGCGCCACCCTTCCTCACTATGATCTTCGGCTTTTTCTCTGAATGAAGGGATACTTAGAGGATGCAGATATAGAAGAGCCACCACAGTAGAATCGCCTGATTAGAAAAACTCTACAGGCTTGGCGCCTGTGGCTCAACGGGCTAAGGCGCCAGCCACGTACACCTGAGGTGGCGAGTTCGAATCCAGCCCGGGCCTGCCAAACAACAATGACGGCTGCAGCCAAAAAATGGCCGAGCATTGTGGTGGGCGCCTGTAGTCCCAGCTACTTGGGAGGCGGAGGCAGGAGACTCGCTTGAGCCCAGGAGTTGGAGGTTGCTGTGAGCTGTGATTTCATTACACTCTATCCAGGGTGACAGCTTGAGGCTCTGTATAAATAAATAGATAGATAAATAAATTTGTTCTACCTCTTTACCCAACTCCCCACCCATTCCACTCAAGCCCAACAAGACACACTCTGTAAGGCAGTGACAGAGCACTTCTCAGCCAGGTTGAGAATAGGGGCACAGGCACAGATCTGGACATCAGACCCATCAGATGTATAGCAGAAAGATTCTGAAAGAAAGCCTGAGATTTGCTAAAGGAAAGATAAGTAGTACTTAAGGGCAAGTATGTTAACCTCCAGGCCCAGAGCCAGGTTAGAATTAGGAATGTTGTGTGTGTACCTGTAGTAAAGGTAGCTCCCTCGTTATTTTTTTGTTTGTTTTTTTAATATGTGTATTTTATTATTCATTACATTATTTCCCAGCTCCCTCGTTTTGATACTGGAATCGTCTTCAGTAGGTTCTTGGTCTCCGTGATTGGAAGAATGAATCCAGGGACCACAGATCACTGGTAAGATAGGACTTATTTTCAGAAAAGAATACAAAAACACCAAAACTGCCAAGTCGGGAGAGAAAAGCTCACTCTGTCTCACTCCCAGCGCTTTGTCTAGGGGTATATACAGTCGCATGGGGCCCTTTGTAGTTACATGTAGCGGGGTTGGGTAGTTACATTTAGTGTCTGGGACTCTCTGTAGTTACATTTAGCGTTTCTAGGATAGCCTTTCTGGAATATGTCTGGGACTGTGTCTGGGTCTTGAATGAATGGCTACAATCCCTTTCATTCCCAGGCCTAGGAAAGGTGCATGAAATTGACCAGGCCTAGGAAATGGGGGTTCCCTATTCAGACGCAAGTGCAAGGGGAGGGAAACCTAAGGTGCTGGTGTCGCCCCAGCAGTGGTCTGGCCCCTCCAGCAACTAGAGCTTAGGCGGGGGAAGGGGGCCCTGAATACCTTCCTGCCTGCCCTCCAGCCTACTGGTTCCTCTGCTCGCTGCCACCCCACCAACACCACCAAGGCAGAGGCAGCCGGTCTGCCCCTACCCCCAGCTCCACCAAGCTGGCTGGGGTGCCATGTGTCCTGTATCAGTTTTGGTTTGGGGGATTTTTTTTTTCTTGTTTTGAGATAAGATCTCATTGGTTTTTCCCAAGCTGGAGTGCAGGGGCATGGTAACTCACGGCAAACTCAAACTCCTAGGAGATTCTCCCACCTCAGCCTTCAAAGTAGATAGGGCTACGGGGTACACCACCACATCTGCCCAGCTATTTTTTTTTTTTTTCATTTTGATGTGGGTCTTACTATGTTTCTCAGGCTGGTCTTAAACTCCTGGCCTCAAGCGATCCTGCTGCTTCCCTCCTTAGCGTTCTAAAGTGCTAGGATTGTAAGCTTGAGCCACCGCACTGACCAGGGCTCCTTCTTTAGATATGTTCCCATATGACACTCATAGGAAAATTAACCTTTTAACCAATTCTCCTTTCTACATGGTAGTACTCTTCTAGGATTGCCTGAGCCTTTTTTTATCCAGATTTGAGGTGTGGAACATAGAAGTAATAAACCAACATTTGTTGCATCCTTACTGCA
>CAUYRH010031378.1:0-49446 GCA_963574655.1 Perodicticus potto
GTTGTGGCGGGTGCCTGTAGTCCCAGCTACTTGGGAGGCAGAGGCAGGAGACTCACTTGAGCCCAGGAATTGGAGGTTGATTTTGAGCTGTGATGCCACGGCACTCAATCCAGGGTGACAGCTTGAGGCTCTGCCTCAAAAAAAAAAAAAAAAAAAAAAGACAGTTTTTTAAATCTAAAAAATGGAATATTAGGTTGGCCAAACGAATCCCATCTTGAAAAGCCATTCTGTTAGATTCTGTTAGATCTAACAGAATCTGTGAGATTCTGTTAGAGGTGGACGTAACTCAAATAAGAGAGGCATGCCGGAGGCTCAGACTTGCACTTGCCCAATTCCAGACCCATCTGAGAGAAATATGCTTATACTCTGATAAGAAGAATCTGCCAGAAAAGTCCCTATAATGAGATAACATAATGAGATAACGTCTTCAACATCCTGATGAGAGAAACAGTTTTTTTTAAAAATTTTATTATCTTTATCATTAAATCATAGCTCTGTACAATAGTGTAATCAAGGGGTACAATGTGCTGGTTTCATAAACAATCTTAACTATTTTCATCAAACTGATTAACATAGCCTTCCTGGCAATTTCTCCGTTATTATATGAAGACATTTGTATTCTGCATTTAGCAAGGTTCGTCTGTACCCTTCTAAGACGCACCATAGGTGTGGCTCCACCAATTACCCTCCCTCCGCCCCAACCTCCCCTGTCCCCTCCCTACCCTTGCCCCTTTCCCTATATTCTTGTGTTATAGTTGGGTTATACCATTCATACGACAGCTATAAAATTAGCTTCATAGTAGGGCTGAGTACATTGGATATTTTTTCTTCCATTCTTGAGATACTTTGCTAAGAAGAATATGTTCCAGCTCCATCCATGTAAACACGAAAGAGGTAAAGTCTCCATCTTTCTTTAAGGCTGCGTAATATTCCATGGTATGCATGTACCACAGTTTATTAATCCATTCGTGGGTCAATGGGGACTTGGGTTTCTTCCATGACTTAGCAATTATGAATTGGGCTGCAATGAACATTCTGGTACAGATGTCTTTGTTATAATGTGATTTTTGGTCTTCTGGGTATATACCTAGTACAGGAATTACAAGATCAAATGGCAGGTCAATTTTTAGATCTCTAAGTACTCTCCAAACATCCTTCCAAAAGGAACATATTAGTGTGCATTCCCACCAGCGGTATAGAACTGTTCCCTTTTCTCCACTTCCACGCCAACATCTCTGGTTTGGGGATTTTGTTATATGGGCTAATCTTACTGGGGTTAGGTGATATCTCAAAGTAGTTTTGATTTTCATTTCTCTGATTATTAAGGATGGTGAGCATTTTTCATGTGTCTGTAGGCCGTGCGCCTGTCTTCTCTAAGCCAGCTATATAAGACCAGCCTCCCTCCCTAAACCCTGGCTAACATCCTTTAGATCTTAGCCCACTTGCACCCAAGGTCAAAATAAAGAATGCTGCCTTTGTTTCACAAGTGAACTTTTGGATTCTATCAATTCCTCATATTTCTTAGTAATTTGAAAATATCTACTGTTACTTATACTCCCCCTACTCTGTGCTATTTTACTTACCTACCAAGGTGTGACTCTTCTGGTGTCCCTAATGAAATGGGGGTCTATGTGGACTCCCCTTTGTGTACAGCCAGAAGTCAACCTTCTCTCAGTTCTATGTGTCTCTTGGGAATTATTAGGCATAAATATTCCTAGTGGCAAGTTCAGCCTGCAGAATAGCAACCTATATGCATACGGTTTATTGTTAAGGAAGAGGCTCAGAGCTCTGGATCTTTTTCTCAGGGTAGCTCCTTCCTCTCTAATCTCTTGTCCTGCAAATTCTGCAAATTTGCAGACATCTCAGCTTCCTCAACCTCTGATATCCTTCGTCTCCCTTTTTTAAGACCCCTGTGCTCTGGTAGGGACTTTCAGTTCTGCACCATTATCTATAAAGTGTCTCTCGGCATAAATTCCTTGTGATTTGGGGTTTACTTTGTCTGCCTCCCTTCTCAGAGGCAGCACAGTCTTTCTCCGACTGCTGTCTAATTTTTGAAAACAGTTGTTTTATAAATTTATCTAGTTTTCTCATTGATTATGGTGGAAAATAAGTCTTGTTCTGGTTTACACAGTAATGGCTGAAGCAGAAGTTGCTTAAATTGTCATCCTGTGGATTAAAAAGCTCCCCAGGTAATTCTAATAGAAACCAGGTTTGCAAACAATTAGACTGGGCGCAGAAGTCACGTCCTTCCCTACATCTTCTGCATTGGGAACTTCTTCATAGGAATGAGGAGGTCTGGTTTTCTCAGCCCATGTCCCTTTATCTTTTATTGGTAATCTTTCCAGATTTTCCTCTTTGCGGCTATATGCATACAACTTCAGCCCCTAAAAATAGCAGTTCTGTGGCCACAATGACTTGATTGTTAGACATGCTTGGGATTTTTGTCTTCTGGAGGAGAATCTGTATGCAGTGAGTGAGTGGGAAATATCTTGATAACATCACTTGTTATTCAACTCTTGTTTTTGGAGACACAGTCTCACTTTGTTGCCCTTGGTAAAGTGCTGTGGCATCACAGCTCACAGCAACTTCAAACTCCTGCACTCAAGCGATTGTCTTGCCTCAGCCTCCTGAGTAGCTGGGACTACAGGCACCTGCCACAATGCCCAGCTATTTTTAGAGACGGGGTCTCACTCTGGCTCAGGCTGGTCTGGAACTCCTGAGCTCGGGCAATCCACCCACCTCGGCCTCCCAGAGTGCTGGGATTACAGGCACAAGCCCATGTGCCCAGACTTACCTGACTCTTTTTTGAGCCCAAAGACAGAGCTACTCTTAAATATTTCAGCTCCATTAGCCAATGAGTTTTATTTCGGCTTAAGTTTAAGTTTTATTTTGTTTGTATTAATTGAAGCATGAATTTGCTTTCTTGAGAGAATCATGAAATCCTGATACCTACAGTAGGGCTAAAATCCTACATTCATTTTGGGTAGAGTGAGAGTGAAAATCGCAACTGGGAGGCCTCTTCAGAAAAATAATCTAGAAACTATAAAGAATTATATACTTGTCCTTCCAATCTCTAGAGTCAAATTCTCTAAGAGTACATATTTCATGTGTTTGTTGTTAAGGTAGCTTGCAATGGGTACTATTGTTTCTTTTATTCTTAATTTGCATTGCTAATGGTTTCTTTTCAAACACACTTACTTGCTTTTAAGTGACTACAAGTCAGGGTCCCAAATGGACAATTCACATACACGCAGAGCCGTGCGTATGGAACACACATATAACGCACATTGGTCTGGATGTGTGCATAAACGATTACATGAATGGCTAATGCCAGGGCCTAAAGATTTGTGGGACCTAAATTGTATTAAAGTAATCACAACACACATGAGCAGTCATTAAATAAAGTTGTCACTCCATTTCCACACGGTGGGACGTGTCCTCACAAAGGACACTACATGACTACGAGTAGTTTTCCCACCCAGCATCCCTTCACACCTCTTTTAAGAACCTGATGAATGAAAGAATGAATGACTGAATGGCTTAAATTGTCTTACTGAACAGCCGACAGGCTCCAGGTACCGGGCTACCTACTTAATGTACCTTGATATGCCTCCTCCAATTTATAAATGAGGCAAACACCTGTCCCCATGAATTCAGTTCTTTCAGACTTTAATAGGCAAAAACAACAAAACCAAAAGAAAACAAACAGCAAAAAAATCCCAAAGCAAAAACAATTCTCTGATTCACGGATGCGCTGAACACTTTGCAGCCATTTTGTACAGAGTATGAAAACACTTTGCTATTTTTCTTATTTCTAATTTGCATATTTTGACAACTCAATTCACTCTTCCGCATTGTGGAGAGAGCAGCACACAATAAAAAGCAACATCTGACCAAACGCCAACCATTATCCAGATGCATTTTTTTGGCTAAAATTGAAATATTTTTAAAAATTAGTAGAGTTAGGGAAAGTAGGAAAATGATAATAGTTTTTATAGGAAAAGATTCATTTTGACTGTATTTAAAATATAGTACTTATAGATTCAGTCTCTAATGGGCCAATCATCTTTGTTTTCCAAAAATTTGCTATTTGGTTATTGAGGCACTGGTGATAGCTGTGGTATAGTGAATTGAAAGTTCTTACAGCAGCATGGCCATAACCATCACCATGGTAAATCAAAACCAAAACCAAGTGCAACCTGAAATCAGAGGGAAGGGGAGAAAACAGAGTATGAAGAGACTAAGAAACCTCAGTCTGCAGGGAGCAGCATGGAACAAACTTGCAGAGGGAAGGAGAGCTTTGGATACCCTTCACTTACAATCTATACATTCCTAAGTCTAGCTTTCAAAGTCCTTCTCCTTGCAACTTGAATGGTTTTAGGCATGGGTTGGTCAAGGCATAGGCTGTACCTGAAAAGGCCACTTCCCCTGTCTTCCCTCAATACTAAAACCCCATCGAATCAGAAGTGGTTTCAAGTGTCACAGAGGACTTGTAACACTGTACTCAAGAACACTGAAAAGATAAAGTGCCTTCAGGGCAAGGACAGAAGTCCCCAAATCTAGGACAGTAGGATTTATATACAATGTAAATATGTACTGGGACTATTGCTGCCCAATAATTTATCTCTGTTTCTTTTCACCCAAATTCCAACACGTATACCTTGTATGCTGACCAAAAAACGTAGGCCTAAGATCTTGGTTGAAACACAGTAAAAACAGCATCTCCCAGTATAGCAGCTACTGCTGATGCGTAAGCACACAGTTGAGAATTCTATATGCACGCAGCTCGAGCACTCACCATGCATTATCTCAATAAATCCATATAAGCACCTGGCAAAGAAGAGAGTATCTTTATTATTATTATAAACATCTCAAAACTAGGGGAATCTTGACTTAAGTGCTGGATATTGTGGTGATTCAAAACACATTGATTCATGAATAATAAATCCATAATGAAACTCATGGAGTTACCTATGAACAAATGGCTTTAAAGGGAAACTTTCAGGGAGGGTGAGGAAAGGAGTTTAGGAGTTGGTGTGGAGGCTGTACGGTGGTGCTTTGGTTCATCGTCTGCAGGCATAATTTCCTCGATTTTTTTCTGAAGCACTTTTTTCTTACTCTGACTCCTTAACTCCTTTTTGGTTCTTGGGCTTTGCAGACTCTTTTTCTTTTTCATTTTCTACAAATGAACTTTAAAGAAAAAAATACTGGGTGAAATATTGCCTTAGCTTATGGCCTACTGCGTACACGTATGCACAACTCTCATCTCTCCAGCAGGCAGGGGCCGGAGGGCGGGGATGCCAACTTTCTGTAGTCTAACATCTATAGTTATAAACTTGTTGCAACTATTCTCTTTGACTGTAACTATTAGATTCAACCCCCAGGTGCTTAACTGTTTTAAAATTGTGTAGTCTAAAGGCCCCAATTCGGGAGAGGCAGTTTCCCCTTCAAAATAATCTCAATGATTGTAATTATAAAGATAGCTTAAAGATTTTAGGGTTTATTTTTTGTATATATAAAATGATATGCTTTAGGATTACTGGAGCTTATCAGTGTACTAGAAGCAGAAAGCGATAATTAAGCATCCAATAATACCCTGCCTAAATTTCTGCTTCATTTTCCTCATATTCTTCATTGTGAATTCCAAAAAGACCTGGCAGCTCACTCTCCCTAAAATGCATTTGTATCTGCTATTTTCTCTCTTATATTCCAGAACTTGATACTGTGAGGCAGATAGCTGAACTCTAAGGGAGTGGAAAATTGGAAAGTTAGAAAAAAAAAGAGAGAGAGAAAACTCCTTCTTTTTACTGAGACTTAAAGGGATAGAACCAATTTTTTGGGTTATATACAGAGATTAAGAGCCCAGAAGATGAGCAAGTTATCTACCACCAAGTAAAGGAGAAGGTAATCTTCAAGGGAGAGGTGTCACAATGGAATGGGATCACTGCTACTTTAACTTTTGGTAGGTACTCTATATAGAGAGGCCTGGATCATCAGTCTAGATCAAAAATTCCATGCATTATAAGTGCTTAGCTACCCTGGCTTTTTTTGGGACAGGGTATCGCACTGTCACCTGTGCTACAGCATAGTGGTGTCATCACAGGTCACTGCAACCTTACACTCCTGGGCTCAAGTGAGCCTATTCCCTCAGCCTTCCCAGTAGCTGAGGCACATGCCACCATGCTTGCCTTATATTTCTATATTTTTGAAAGACAGGGTCTCACTCTTGCTCAAGTTGGTCTCAAACTCCCAGCCTTCAAACAATCCTCCTACCTCAGCCTCCCAAAGTACTAGGATTATAGGTGTGAGACACTGTCTGGTCCATATTTGCTTTTTGACCACAAATGTTGTAAGAATATTCGTTTCACTGTGTATATCATCAGTGAGGAATGACATTTCATTAAATAATTTAGCTTAGTATGTATATAGGAAGGGTCTGATCTGTACTATGCCTGTTGGGTTTTATCTTTGTTAGCCATGGGTAATTTTCTGTAACTTTTGGAGTATAAATTATTCATTTAATGCAGAAAACTTTATCTCGATACAATTTAGAAGTAGCTGACTTCTAAATTGTAGCTGCTTAAAAAATTTATTAATTTTTCATAGTCTACCAAGTTCAGAGAAAGTACATGAAATTAAATAAATCCATATCATAAAATGCTGATATTGTCTCACTTAAAATAAAGGACTATCAAAGAAATGATTCCTAAGGTATCAACGTGGATACACCAAGCTTTTGTGGAAGAACAGAACAATGAAAATAAAAATGCACCTTGTTTCTGTTACGTTATTCCAAAGACTGCTCAGTAGAGGATTTGGCTCAGTGCAGGTGACAGCTGTTTGGTGTGAGCTGTGACATTTCTAAAATGAGAATCCACTCAGAATTATAAGTCTTCATTTCTACATTAATTGCAAAGGGATAATAAAAGAAAAGTTCCCTCTTTGGAACTGAGAAGTAAACTGTGGAATGAAAATTATAAAGGGTCAGAACACTGCTAAGTAAAGCCATTTGCTTTCAGTTTACAAAATGCCACTTCTTCATGAGTCTCTGTACGTGCCATTTCTTCCCCCTCTCTCTCCACCAGGCCCTTTCCCCTCCCAAATCTCTGCCTCTTCCTCCTTCTCTGCCTCACCCAGACAGATATACACAAACGCACACACACATTCTCCATAAGCATCTGCAGGTCTTCCAACCATACTTGCTCAGCCTTCACATTTCGGTTCAGACATAAAGTCATGCAGGGACATGAGCCTGATTCAGGTCGCTATTCTGAGCTTCTCTTCGCGTCCCCGCGTTGTACCCTGTCCTACCACCATGATAAACATCGCACTGTATGATGACGGCCTGAACACTTGTCTGTATCTCCCAGGAGACCGTAAACTCTGCGAGGAGAACCACAGATGTTTTACATTTAGCTCAGTGTTTTCTCTGTGAAAAATGTTTATTAAATTAATGCATGAATGAAAAAACTTTATAGAATGACTTGCTGTCTATGATAAAGCTTATTCAATTGATGAATATATTTAATGACATAAAATGTCAGTGAATTGAGATAAAGAGAGGTGACTCTCACAAAGGCAAAGGGTAGTAGCAACATTTTAAATTGCCTCTGGGAGAAATGGTGCCCTTACCAAAGCTTCAGTCTTTTTAGTTCTTCCAGCAGAGGGATGTTCATCATTGAAATAGATGTGTCAAATTACCCAAGGCTGATGTCACTGGATATTTGAATCATATAATAAACTCTTTTGGATCTGGGTCCAGGCATTCAAAGCAAACTTCTGATTATAAATTACCTACAGGACATTCGGATAGGAGATTGCTCCATTTCTTACTTTCCGTGTACTTATGAATCAAATCTCTGGGCTTGCAAATCAGAGTACCAGATCTCCTAAACTAGGGGTGAATTCATACAAGCAATTCCTAAAATGGTCTTTCTGTTTGGGTGGCCAGTTCATCATTCTAGTAAAGCAATCCTCTGTCTTATCATGTCATTTGAATTTTATATTAACAGGTGAATAAAGCAGAAGCCCTCTAAATAGCCACCTTGGAATGGAAAAAACCCATAGGATATATGAATTTGCTAGTTTTACTAAATTTCCTATCATTGTTAGGAATCTAAAAGGATTTTAATGAGCATAGAATACACCCAATCTCAATTATGCCACCTCAGGAATATATACAATGTATTTGACAGTATGTCTCAAAATAAGGAGGATCCTTTTTAAATAAAAAAATATTATTCAATTTGAGCTACCTAAATTATTCCCATTCATAATATTTATGCTATTACTTAGCCAGAGATGAATTGTTAATCCTTTTAAGAACGACCCTTATAAAACTATAAAATAAAAACAAGCTTAGAAATTAAATGTAAATAAGACTGGAAATCCCATAAAATTAGAATAAACAAAATTAATTATAATTAATGTTTTTTTAAAAAGCAAAATCATGATTTATAACTTCAACATAGAATTCAATGCTAGGGAAGATTCTTAAGGGAAGAGAATGATAGACGAGAAGAAAGATGCCTTGTGTTATTTGCTCTATCCTCGATGCCTGTGTAAAAATACGCCTGCATACAGTAAGTGCTCACTAAAAATTGTGCGATTAATAAACAAATACATTTTCTGACTGTTTTTCTCTATTTAAATCTCTGTGCAGCCATTGTTGGGGCAGTAACATCATTTGGATTTTACTTAATGATAATGCCTTATTGTTCAACTCAGTAAGTTTCTGTTCTTTATTCAACAGCTCCTGACAATAAAATAAATAATATTTGGCATTATTGTAAACTCAAACATGATCATCCAAACCAAGCACCAAGACTTTGCTATCATTTGGTCTGCAAGATGATTCAAGGTATACTTGCAATCTTTTCTTTTTTTTTGAGACAGAGTGTCACTATGTCACCCTCAATAGAGGTCCATGATGTCACAGCTCCCAGCAGCCTCAAACTCTTGGGCTTAAGCTATTCTCATGCCTCAGTCTCCCAAGTAGCTGGAACTACAGGCACCCACCACAATGCCCAGCTGCTTTTGGTTGCAGTTGTCATTGTTATCTAGTAGCCCGGCGGAGCTTGAACCCACAAGCCTTGTTGCATGTGGCTGGCGCCCTACTCACTGAGCTATGAGCCCCAAGCCTATACTTGTAACTTATTTTCAAACCTTAAGAGCAAAACTTAACTCTGGATTTGATTATGACACAGAAAAAAAGGACATTAATGACAAAACTGGTAAAAAAAAAAAAAAAGCAAAAAACTGGAGTTTAGTTTATAGAAATAAGCCAGTGATGATTTCTTAATTTTAAAAAATATTCCACAGTAATGTAACATGATAACATTAGGGGACACTGAAATTGCATGAAGACCATTCAGGAGTTCTCTGTACTTCCTCTGTAACTTTGTGGTAGATCTAAATTTATCCCTGAATTAAAAAAATTAAAGACAAAAATTAAGAAAAATACTATGGTAAATATTCTCTAGTGCTCCAAAGTCTTTTGTAAATTCTCAAAATACCAAATAGACTGTAGTTCTGCCACAAAAGAACTTATAACCCAGTCAAGGACACAGTCTGAAGACAGCTAAGTGATATAGAGTAAAAGTGCAATAAATTGCCAGAGAATAGAGATGGTGGACAAAGACAATAATCATCACGCAAGACTTCATGGATCTCTTGAGGCTTAAAATGATTTTGTCTGATGGTAAGATGCAGAGATGTAATTCCAGGTAGGAGAAAAGGATGAGTGAGGGGATGGGAAGTAGAAATTAAACCATGGAGATAATGAGTGAGTGAACTCTTTACAACTGGGCAGAGAATGAGAAATGGAGTTTGAGAATGAGCATGGGGGTTGGTAGTGGAGAGCTCCAAAGCTAAGCATGGTTGATTAGCTTTGAAGAGGAGTAAGTTACTTCCTGTTGGCATTTCAGATCCTTGAGGGCACCAAGTGGGTCTAATTCATCTCTTTGTCTCAAGAAGCTAACACAGCACTGGACACAAAGACAACATTTATTGCTATGATGAAAATAACTTTTCACATATGCTTTTTCATAAATATATCCCTATATCTTTGGGAAAAATTCATAGAAGTTGATTTCTTAATCAGAGGGTTGTGTGTGTGGGTGCACACACACACACATTACTGAGACCTAATAGCAGGAGGCTTTCTATCAGCCAAGCATTGTATATCTGCCCACACCTACAACAGTCAGGTTTAGAGCTTAGTAAAAATAAAGAAAATTCAATCTAGTTGATCCATTCCATGTATATAGCAGATTTTAACATAAGAACTGGAAGCTCACTCAAGTATGAGAAGGGGGAGGGAAACAAAACTGAGAAAATCTGTCACCCCAAATCTTGGCCAGCAACAACAAGACTGTGCAGTACCTCACCCAAGTCACCATGAATCTAAAGGACCTCTGGAAACATCCACCAACTTTCTGAGCCTGCAGCCTAATCTTCATTAGTGGGTAATCAAGAGACATTTCAAACTCCACACTTGCCCAATATGTCTGACTGCAATTGCTTCAGACAAAACCAGCCCCTCCTTCTCTCCCTCCTTCCAAAGTTTTCACAAATTCCTGTCACTGGTTGATACTGACATGGAATGAGGCTCTCAAAAATGTGGGTGTAACCTTTCTCTGTGATTCCAACAATCCGATACAATATCCCCAAGGAGACACTATCAACTGCATGAGTGGCATCTCATTGTTAGAGAAATTTTGTTATTAATCATGTAATATAAATCATAAAGCAAATATTTGGAACTCTGTTCCAGAATGTAATACTATGAGATATGATCCTCTGTATAGCAACAGTCTTGGTGATATCCCAACTCAGGGATATGCTTCTGGACCACATGTGGTGAGTCATTTGGGCAAAAACTGAATTAGTTGTACCTGGTCTGCTAAATAGGGATGACTGCAAGTCCTATTCACTGTGAGAGGCAGACAGGCTGAATTCGTTACTATAAGGCATTAACCTTCCAACTCAGGTTAAGGCACCCAGTCAGGGGAATGTCTGCATGACTATCCCTGCATGGGAAAATCAGCAGTGAAGGCAGCTGAGACCATCAATTAGTAGCTTTGGATAGAGAAGCTGAGATGTCTGCCCGAGAAGATGAGACTTGCTCTCCCCCTTCTCCGTCTCCTGCTTGCAACATTATCTGGCCTCTTCAGATGTTCCATTGCCCTATTTACCTGTTTACACTTTACCCAACCTTCCTGGGGGCTGTAATCTCCCCTCTCTCATTTTTGACCTTGATTCCTGACTACTGACTGCCATGCATCCTTGCATGTATACTCTGTTATGTTACCAATAAAAGGACTCTGGGAAAAAGGACAGGTGCTGCATTGTTTTCATGCTGCCACCAGGCACATGAAACATTGTATGCCCTTACAAGCTTCCGGTTTTATGCACTAAGTTTGGTATAAGTTTCATGCTTTCCTCAGTACTGTCTCCCTTGCTGGCTACTGCCCCAGGCTGGGGTCCACTAGATGCCTAATAGTTCACTCTTATTAAGCTGTTAGTTCTAGAACCTCTCTCTAGTCCTTTTTGATGTTTGGTCTCTAAATCATCTGTATTAGGTCTAATAACCCTAGCCTGCCCAGGATGAAGCTCCTGCTCTGCTGATGGCCTATGTTCTGGTCCTGATGGTGAAGGTCAGGGAGGCAATGTGCTTATGTGTATATTGATATGACCTCCTCAGTCAGAAAATAAATACCTGAAGAAAGGAATGATTATCATCTTTATCTTACTTGCCCCTTCAAACAAAAGTCTGTGTTGCTCCCTGTTGAAAAGAATTCCATGGCTTCTCATATTTGGGGGATAAAATTTTAACTTTTAAATATTGTGTTCAGAAGAATTCACACACATCCTCAAACCCGCCTTATTAGGTTGCCTCCTGCTAGTTCCTCATGTACCTTTGACAGTCCAGCACAAGAGGCTACTTTGTTCTCCTTTTGTACAGATGCTCACACAATCCTTTCCATCTAGGGTGTTTTTAACCTAAAATGTTTCTTCCTGAAAAAATCCCATTTCAGCTTTGAGAGACAGCTCAATTTCACTTTCACCTGAAACATTTCTAACAAAGGACCTTTTAGCCCTGGATTAATTGTGCTCCTTACTCCTGCAGCACCGGGATACTTTGTCTACACATCAGTAGCAGCAGTTTCCATGTGGAATTTTAATTGTTTATGTCATTTATACAATCCTCTCCACTAGAGTGACATCATAGAGGGTAAAATAAACTACACGTCAGTATTTAGATTCCCATCGCCAAGGAGATTATAAAGGTTTAATGGTCTGAATTTAATAAAATATCTGACATTTGTATGATGCCTTATAGTTTACAAAATGCTTTCACACACATTCTTCCACTTAATCCTTATAACAAGCTAGTGAGGCAAATATTTTTTATTATTACTATATTGCAGATAAGAAAATTAAAGCTTAAGAATACTTAGGATCTGCTTAGCAAACAATGACTCATGATAAATTCTTCTTGATTGATGGTTTGATATAGACAGTTGACCTCAACTCTCACCCTTTACAGAAAACATGAACACATGCAGTCTTCATTTCCTAGCCTGGTGTCAAGAGCCTGTGTTGTATATTGCTATTCAATCATTTACAAACCAAGAATCACATTTTCAACCTTTCCTGGCATTCCTAAGATGTGGCTCTAACATCACCTTGGATATTTTTCCTATTAAATTAGCACCATTAATACTTACCCACTTGTCGAATTTACTTGACTCTACTTGAAATAGTATTGAGATAGTATTTTCCAAATCTTAGGCATCCCTCAAAATTTCAGGCAGTATAAATGCAAATGTTATTATGGAAACATAAGGATGAATCTACAGAATATAGATTTCTTATTCCAATTTGAAGGATCTCTTCTGTTATCTTCTGATAGAATTTTCCTTTGTTGTATATTTAGGGACTATTACAAATGACCTTTGTAAAGGACTGTTTCTTTGAGTATACCTATAAATAGAAGCAGGCTAAAAATTTTCGGATATAACTAGTTGGAAATGGATACAAAAATTTCTGAATTGGAGCAGGCCAGAGTTCTAAAAGATTCTCCTCTTTGCAGCCCAGCCATTAAAAAAGGTGGGAGAATGGATTCAGAACTCCAGAAATTAGATACCCTGCTGTGCATTTCACCTCATAACAAAAATTCCACAAAATAAATTTCAATAGCATCCATACTTCATAGATGAAGAACCTCTGACCCAAATAGTGGATGAGTTGGAGGACTCATTCATGCACTATTACCTCTCACAGGTGACACTGCCAATAATTTATTATTCTACAGCCTGTCCCTTACTCTTTACTTTTTCATTACTCTTCAAAATGGGTATCTACTTTAGACTTTCCAACCAACAGTCTCCAAAAGTTGTTTTGAAGTCATATAAAAATTTATGTAAAAGGAAATGTCTCTTTTCTTTTACTGCTCTCTAGACAGATCCTAAATTCCTGGCAGTTATGAAGCCTACTTATAAATCATCATCTACTATCAGCCTTCCATCACTTTATCTTTGCCTTGCCCCCCTGAGTTGTAACAGGCAGAAACCTATTGGCACAGCGTTGTCTATCTGCCTGACACTTCAGGGCATAAACCATGGGTTGAAATCGAGCCGCAGACATTCGCAGCCCCCGCAGTGTTATGATAAAATTTAAATTACAACTTATAGAAGGCAATGTATATATTATATTTAAAGGCCTTGGCTCTCACCTATAGTAAGAGGAAACTGGAAACTGCAGTTTACAATCTTGGTAAACTCAGAACATGAAATGCCTCATATGAATGGAATAGGTATTCAAAATATATATCAAAATGGCAATGGATGCTTTTGCAAAACTTTCTAAGCATTGAATATGGATAAAAGATATGAGTTAATTTAGACACCAGAGGTATTTTGGTTTCAGAGTACTACAAGCATTAATATTCATTACAAAAGTAAGATTCGATAACGAGAGAAGGAACATGGACAAAGCCTTGGTGATAACAGGAAATTATCTTCTCAATGTTCAGGGAACATTTTGCTCTCCATCTCCACAAGTGAAAGTTGACACTGAAAGTTATGTTTTCTTTAGACTGCGTATTTTCTTCCATAAATGTGTTCTTTTCAAAGCTTGATTCTCATGTTTTTATTCTGGCAATTACAATATAATTGATTCTAGTCAAATGCATATCATCTGGAAGGTTTCCAATCTGAGAAACTTTCCAGTGGGAAAGAAAAGTCAAGTGAATAGTGTAGTACAGGAAAAATAACTTCTTCTGGCTTCTTTCAAAATTGAGATGATACATACCCTGTTTTTAATTTTTCTTAATCCACGATCCATGTATTATATCAGGTTTCACCTATAACATCAGCCAGATATATTTGGAGGGAGAAAAATTGAGATTCAAAGAATAATAATAGCTTCTGAAGACTTGATTAAACACACTTAAATGAATTGAATAGAAACCAAGCATAAGTGTTAAACTGTTTTAAAAAAATACATATATTTGCTATCTGCTAGATCAATTTATTTAAAGTTCCTCCCTTATTTTACTGTAAACTGATACTTGGAGGGATTTATAGCATGCCCAATAGAATCTCTGAGAACTGGTCCAATGTGTGTGGAAGCATTGAGTTTTATCTTATTTTCTTTAATCCTATAAATAGATATGCACTATGTTTCCTTAAAAAATCACTTGTAGAAACATACGGAATTCTAGATTTATGGTATCTTGCTCATTTTGTGTTCTCTTTCTTAATTTTTCCTTACCAAAAGACAAATATGGTTTCTAAGAATGACTATTAAATAGACTTTAGTGGCTCAAACTGTCAATATTTCATATATTAAATGAGGAAAATAATAAAATAACTCATAAACCTTTGGAATGAATTATTTTATTTTTGAATACATATTATAAGCACAACATAGGTAACTGCAAACTTCAAAGTCTATAATGACAGTAGCCGTCATATCTGTATTATCTATCCCTTTACTGATCTGTCATTCACTATGTGACCTTGGGCAAGAAGTCTGCAGGTGCTCCAGTGAGCACTGGGGAAATAAAACCAGAGAGCATTTCTGTAAACCAGAGAAGGCATATCAAGATAGATAGGTCTAGAAAAGCCAAAAAGAGTCTGTTTTATCCCTCACAACTGGGGTGCTTTGATGCCACGTGCTGATTTCTTTGGCCAAACTTTCTTTCCATGTATCCATGGCTATGAGCCCAGATGTATTTTCAGAGATAAGGAAAACTCAGCAGCACTTTGCTAGAGCATCCGTCCTATCACTTAGTGTAGTTTCCTACTTTGTGGATTTTAAATGAAATTTCTGAGTGTTCTTTATATATGAAAGTAAAGTGTGTGAACCTCATGTACAAATTCTACCTTCTGTTTTATATTAGCATACTAATCTTGAAGGTCATTCTTTAGCCAAGTACAGAAACAGGCCAGTTCTTTTGCTTCCTCTCCCAATTCTATTCCCTTGCTTTACCTGTGACCTCATGTTGTCCTTCCAATTTCATCTTCTCTTCATCCTTACTCAAGGTTAAATGTTTGATAATGGCTTAAAGATCAGCTTTTCCTGACAGAACAGCATAGTTCAAAAGATAGAGTTCAGCCATTAGCTAGTGAATAGAAGAGGATTTTTGGAGGCAACAGAATGATTGCCAATAAATTCATTCTTTTTCCTTTCTCATCCCAAGTAAGAGAACTCCAGGACTACCACATACATCACACACACACACACACACACACACACACACACACGGAAGAATGTCCAGCATTTGCTAAGCGAGTGATAAATAGATTGCTTGCTACTCCAGTTAACATAGCCACATTGGTAGCTATACACGCAGCCTGTGCAGTCTCCTATGTACTTTCATGGAAACAAAACTACATTATAGAAATTCAGTTTGCATTGTTATGTGAGAAAATCTAATGTTCAATTTTTATTACATTTAGGTAGATACTCATTCTCCTAAACAGTCACCGTCGAGACCAAGGTAAATTGTTACCACTGACCAACAGACATGGAGAAAGCTGGAGAAAGACAACAGGGCAAGAAGCCAGCTGCTCTGGGGACACATTTGTAAAATCACCTGTGGCTCCTACCATCAAGCAGGCAGCAGATTCATTGCCTTCAGGTTATACTTTGTATGCTGCCTTTAATAGGTACCTTAATTGTCAATAGGAGGGACATATTCAATGATCAAATAGAAATATTGTGCAAGGTGTTTTCTTTGAGCCAAGTTAGGAGGATTAGCCAATTCTATTACTGCTCAGACAATGCTGTCTCATTATTTATTTTTTGTCACTATGTCACCTTTGGTAGAGGGCTGTAGTGTCACAGCTCACAACAACCTCAAACTCTTGGGCTTAAGTGATTCTCTTGCCTCAGCCTCCCAGGTAGCTGGGACTACAGGCACCCGCCACAACACCTGGCTATTTTTTGTTTGCAGTTGTCATTGTTGTTTGGCAGGCTTGGGCTGGGTTCAAACCAGCCAACTCCTGTGTGTGTGGCTAGTGCCATGACCACTGTGCTACAGGCACCAAGCCATGCTGTCTCATTATTATCTCAGATTTTCTGGACAAAAGGATAGCTCAGTTCTAAAAGCTAATCACTAAATCACCAGAATCCACATTCCCCTGGAAACTTGTTAGAAGTGTAAATTCTCAGATTCTGTCCCATACACACTGACACAGAATTGCTAGTGATGGGACCAGATAGTATATGTTAAAAAGCTCTCCAGAAGATTCTGTTGTTAATTCAAGTTTGGGAACTACTAGCTTAGGTGATTAAATGAAGTTAAATGAAATGTTTTCAAATTGACAGCAAAGACCAAGCTCTGATTACAGTTCAATGAAAGTCATGGAAAAGGAGGCCTATTTGCTTTGACAGCATCAATAACAGGGTCGGTTCTTGTGACTCAGTTTTTAGAATCACTGGGAAGTTACTGTGCATAGAAATCTGCCTTTTATGCATCCATCAGAAAACTAGATGTGTAGGTTAAAATCTAGTTCACTGCCTATTTTTGTAAATAAAGTTTTATTGGGACACAACTGCATTCATTCATTTACTTATTGCCTATGGCAGCTTTCACACCACAGTGGCAGAAGTGAGTAGTTGCAGCAGAGACCTTGTAGCAGGTGACAAGAGTTACACACTGAGACTAGAGAAAGCTGTTGCAAGACCATTGCATAAAAATTCCCTCCTATGTTTAGATCTAACCTATAGGTGTAAATCTCCACGAAAGGTTTATATAAGATGCCATCAGCCAAAACTTGTATCTTCTTAGGAATGAGTTCATGTAAAAATATGCAATTTTGGAAGGTCACAGCAAAAGCCCAAGGAGATGGGGGTCAGAATTGTATAATTTGGCTGGAAAGGAAAGAGAAGAAACAGGTTTGGAATAGGATTGGAAAATTCATAGGCTGCAACCTTCCAAATCTATATTGGGACCCAGGACTGAAGTCCGGAAGGAGAGGTCTTAATAGGGAAAGAAGAGACAGATGGGAAATAAAAGAAAATTCCAGGTACATTCATATTTACCACCCTCTTGTTTATTCTTAACATAGGAAATGGTACCTACGGCTCTTACGCAACTTATTAGAGGAAACACAGACCAACACAGATTGGTGCTATGAGGCATCTCTGGTTTAACACTAAAGCCCATATTTTTTCTGCTTCCTCTTGTAAACTACACTGTTTTGACTAAAGTGACACTATTCTTAAATTTTACTTTTGAAAGAAAACTTCTTAAGGTTCAATCTAAAAAGCCCATTACATAGTATGGCTTATCTAACTGAAGGCAGAAGGGGCTAGGTACAATGGTTCAAGTCTGTAATCCTTTGGGAGGCAGAGTCTGGTGGATTGCTGGAGCTCAGGAGACCAGCCTGAGCAACAGCAAGACCCCATCTCTACTAAAATACAACTAGCCAGGTGTTGTTGTGGCAGGTACCTGTGATCCCACTACCTGGGAGGCCAAAGCAAGAGGATTTTGTGAGCCCAAGAGTTTGAGATTGCTATGAGTTGTGATGCCACAGCACCCTACCCAGGGTGACAGAGTGAGACTGGGTCACCAAAAATAAAATAAATTAAGAAGAAAGAGAGCTGGGGAAGAAAGAAGGAAAGGAGGAGGAAAGACATAAAGAGAGAAAGAATGAATGAATGAGAGAGACTGACTTTGAGTCAGACAAAGAGACCAAGAAAGGCAGAGAAAGGCCGTGCGAGGCAGGCTGAGGGCATATTTCAGAAAGGGAATAACTGTTTGTTCTAAAAGGAGAAAGTAAATAACAACATAAAAGGAAAAAATAAATAACAACAAAAATTCTTTAACGTAAAACTTTCAGGAAGAAAAGAAGTTGGGAAAAGTCTAGAATAAATGTATCCCTACACATAGTGCAAGAAAACATCTACTACTTTGTTTGACCCAGGAGGCAAATATTCATATACAAATTTTTCATTTTCTGGAGAGCAGATGAAAGATAGGAGAAATTTTTTTAAAAAGCACTTTAAAGTTTGGAAGAGACAAGGAACAGGCCCAAATTTATGGGTAGATGAAGTAAATGTTTGCCCTGAGAATTGCCAGGAAGACCCAGATACTCTGAAATTGTTACCATCCTAGGTACCAGCTACCCCTAAACAGCAGCTTTTAAAAATTATTCCTTTGGTCTACGCATTGCCCTCTTTGGATCTCCTTTTCAAGATAAATAAATTTGGTAATAAGAACACATTCAATTATGATTCACCAGTGTGTAAACATCAAAGGTGAGCAATGTTTTGCCACATAAATTTTAATTTTTCAGTTATACAGAATGCAAGGAGTTTGAAGCACCCTAATGTGACTTTACTACTGTAATAAATTCTCTCTTTTAAATACCATGATGCTATGCCAGTATTAATCAAATGAGTTTCCCAGAATACTCATTCTGCATAATTCTCTTTGATTAATAGGCAAAAATGATAAAAAATCATTTTAAGAATTATGGCCTATTTTATCTCTTTTATGATGCATCATACTTAGAGAAAGCCATAAATAGCTCTGAAAGTAATGTTATTTAAATAATTTTAAAAATAAATTATACAAATAAATTATAAAAATTATATAAATATCTATAAACTTTCTGAATTATGTTCCCATCCCTCACTATTAGTATTCTTTAGAAGACTAGGGCACAAGTTTAGAAATAGGACTGGAATAATATAATTCTCAGCAGCACCTCTTTCTCTTCATAAACATATATATATATATATATATATATATATATATATATATACATATATATATATATATATATATATATATATTTCACATTTGAACCTCTGATGGCTAAAGACTCTTGCACTTTATAGTCCATAGGATTATCTGGGAGCTGAATACATTGACTGCTGCATTAGGAACAAACGGAGTGGTATGCCGGCCCCATATACCAGAGGTGGTGGGTTCACATCTAGCCCTGGCCAAAAATAAATAAATAAATAAAATTTAAAAAAAAAAGGAAAAGAAAGAATTTTTTCCTTGAGGTCACCTTGTTTTAATACAAAAATAAAAGAAAATCTTCAAAAATAAAACAGTCTTTTCTAACTTACTGAAAAATTTGTCATTTTTTTCTTGTCTGTGAGTTATATTCAACTCACATGGTACTAGATTCATTCATGCTGCCTGCCATGTGAGTTGTATGTGACTCAAGACAAACTGAATTTGCTTCTGAGAATTGAGTCTTCTGTCATTCCCCAAGGATTTAATTGTAGCTGGAGGGTAACTTGGATAGTTCTGGATGATGGCCTCTGAATCATATCACGTGACTAAGTATGTGTAACAATGTCAAGGTCACAGCAAACCATCCTATTGATTTTGTTCAAAGAGCTTCCAGGCAAAAATTCAAAAGGAAATGGGCAATTGGAAGTTATGGTAATAGAAGAACACAGTCCAGCTTGTGTGGAGCGCTTTGGCAGGCTGTTTGGAGCAGGCGACCGGAGGTGGAGGAGATGTGCTGATTGACAGTGAGAGAATGAGCAGAGGTTTCACGGCATGTCGGCATGCTATGAACATTCCCGCCTATCCACTATATGCTTCATGAGGCCCTAGGCTCAAAACTAGCATGAGTTAAATACAACTCACATGGAAGTTAATGTGTTAAAACACCCCCCTACCCCCACACACAGTTGACATTATCCTGAACCAGCTATTCTAGGGAATAGTCAGAAGTCTGTATATTTTATGTTTTATAGTCTGTCAAATGATTTATATAAGTCATTTCTAAAACTATACTTTGACATGGAAAGAGGATAAAAGGCTTCTGCTTTTAGGAAGCCCAAGTTTTGATCACTAAAGGATCTTGTCTAGGTGGATTTGATAAAAGCAGAGAACAGAGAATTATTATCAGAGATGTTCAGTCCTTTGGGACTTGTTATTACCCTCCTATTTTCTTCCATCCTCCACTTATCTGGCCAAAGCTTCTCCTCACCCTGTGATTCCTGGTCCTGTCATCCTATTTTGACACAGATTCAAGGTTTTGCCTTATTTACCTACAGAAGCTCATCTAATCCCTATCCCTGCCCCCTGGATTCACAAGTGCATCCCCTTCCTTCCATGCATCCTCCAGGACTCACATTCCGTTCTCAGGTTGGCTCGATGGAGCAGGCTAAGTCTTCTTTTCATGCTTCCTCCAGAGGAACAGAAGGACCAAAATGACTTCACTGCATCTGAGATGCTGGATCAGAGGATAACCAGGAGAAGAACTGTGAAGCCTAAAGTTTACGTCTCCTTCATGCATTCATTCCCTTTCTTCCTGGTCTCTGTGCTCACCTTGGCATCATCTAACAGGGAGATTGGAGAAGTCTGGAGAGAGGCACATGCCCTCACAAACTGTGATATTACTTTAAATAAAGAAGGGTCATATTGTACTGTAGGTGCAAAAAGCAGAGTTATTGTCTCAGGGTCTGTTCAGATTAACACAGTCATAAATGGGAGGGGATGTGCTGAATTCAGTGGATAATCATTGAAGGTCCACTTGGACCAGGTACTATCCTAGGTCCTTCGGGATTCAGAAGTAATCAAAAGAGCAAAGATTGTTTTCATGGAGCTTATGTTCTAGACGGATGAGGCAGACAATGAGCAAAATAAACAAGAAAAGTATTAAATATATGATCGGTTGTGTAAAGGTAAGTTCTTTGGTGAAAGATAAGGCATGGAAAATGAGTAGGGAACGTTAGAGAGAAGGGAGGGCATGGAGCAGAAATTTTATATAGGGCACCCCAGGAAGATATAAATGAGTAAAGAATAAGATAAAAGCGAAGGTGGGGGTCACACAGGCATCTGAGGAGAAAAGAGTTCTAGGCAGAAAAAAGAATAGGTGCAAAGGCCCTAGGGTAGGACCAGGACTGGCATATTTGACAAGCAGCAAAGGAGCCAGAGTGCAGAAGATGATCAGCAAGGACTATGGGAACATATGAGGACAGAGAAATGAGTGGGGACCAAATTCTCTGGACTTTAAAGGCCTCTGTGACTTATTGTATCTTTTACTTGGAGTGAAATAAGAAGTCATCAAGGTTTGGTGCAGAGGAGTGATGTGATCTCAAGTATATTTAGCGGGAGCCCACTGGCTGCTGTGTTGAGAGCAGACTGAAGGGAACCATTGGTCAACACAGGCAGACCAGTCGGGAGGCCATGGCAATCTTCCTGGAAATAGATGATGGCGCCTGAGATCAGGATAGGTGTGGTGAAGGAAGAGAAGATGTGGGTGTACATAGCGTCATCAGGACTTCCTGAAGGATAGCAGATCAAGGAGGGTTCAGAGACAACTCCAAAGCTGTGGGCTTCGCTACTAGATATGTAGAAATGCCATCAGTCAAGGAGGAGAAGACTGCAGAAGAAAACAACTGGCAGGTAAAGGTCAGAGACCAAGTTCTGACACCTAAGCTTGCAATGCTTAGTTCAAGTCTCTTGTTCAAGGTAAAAGTCTGGGGTGGGCACAGACGTTTTAAGATTAAAAAAAGAATAAAGGAGTTATATACCTTTTATCTTAGGTGAATTGGTACATACCTACTAACTCAGACAATGGTGCAGAATTGATTACTTCTGAACTTACACATAATAACATGATCTCTAAAGCTTTTCCATAGTCTGTCTGAACTTCTCTGTTTAATTTTATACGACAGCTGGAAAAAATTAAAGCATTAAAGCCCCTAAGAACTAGGTAATTGCCTTGTAATTCCAAACTGTGATTTGCTTCTTTATCTTTCTCCCTTGAACTTGTCACCTCAGACACTTTCATAGCTTCTGGTCTCAGCTACCCAAGCTTGTAATTAGTTGTTCTGTAGAATAGGTTCATTAATCCTTTTTAATATTTCTGTGCTATTTGCTCTGAACTCTAAATGTTTCTATGTGGCCCTTCTTTTGGCCAAGCCATTTCTTCTGCTGTCTACAGCTCAAAACCTTTGCATGGACTAAATGGCTGAAGAGCTTTTCAAATGAGTTTCCCCCAGTCTAATTCATAGTTAATTTCTACTTATTCACTTGGGGCTTCTTCTGTGTGAATGAACATTACCTTGAACTACTTGTTCCTTAAATAGTCAAAATAATTCTTTTTGATAACAAATAAAATACAGCATTTCTTTAAAAAGAGCTAAACTTGTAACTTTGACTTAGAATATACAAAAGCAAATTATGGAACCAAAATGTATGTACCCTCCCTGTTAATATTTTGAAATAAAACAAAGTAAAAGTCTAAATTGTTTTCTTCTCTCAGATGCAGCAGCTTCTGATCTGTCAACATCAAGTTTATAAGTAGCCTCTATTTTTAGTGGCTACCTTATTGTACAATCACTTATTAAAGTAGGACCACTGAAATGCCTGGGATGACAAGGCCACAGGGTATGGGAAGAGACCGGGTGTTAGCATTTTTCCTGCAATTTTTCCTGGGAAAAATCCCTGGTTTGGAAAAGGAAAATTTAATATTCTCTTCTCTATAACCAAAAATTAGGAAAAGAAGTTTTCTACCACTTTTGGGTGTTATAAGATAAGAAAGATAACAGGAATTATTTTGGACATTTTAAGGGTTTCTGTGTACAATGTTTGGAATATGGGGACAAGCCAAGGAAAATACAGACATGGTTCGATATCATTGTACCTGTTCTCATAAACTCAGAATGGATAATTAATGCTACTCTCACTGTGATGGCTCAAAGAGGTCTTCTAGGCTAGAAGGACAATGTAACCTTTTACATATAATTACCTTGACAAAATATGCTCCCAGTTTAAAACAACTGACTTTGGGAACACAATCCATCCTAACTGCCTATAAGAAGAAACTATCTCTTAAGCAACTGCTTGAGATTGGGGAGAGAGGTGGAAAGAAAAAGAAGAAAAAATAATAGACGATATGTCTATTTGCATCAGTTAAAAGGAGAATGTGAGAAAATATTAGATTTGTACTAGAAGTACCCAGGCTGAGGCCAACTTTTGTGTCAGGTACAGGCTGTCCTGCAAGTTCAGAACCTACCCAAACCACTCACAAGTAAAAATAAAGCCATTAAAAGCCAGATAAGCTCAGGAATTATGATGGTCTGAGCAAGACAATCTGGTATCAGAATCACTGTGGAGATTCTCCACAGATTAGACTAAAGCAGTGACTATTTCTTCCATATTAGTCAGGAGGGAAAGAAATAAGATTCAAAAGATGATTAAATGCTCGGTGACTTGTCAGTGCCTGATGTTCCTGAGAGAACAAGGAGCTGGAGTTGCGGTCGAGGTGTCAGGCGGAACTCTGGCTGCGTGTGTGCAGGTGTGTGAGGGCCTGTGGGAGGGCGCACCAGTGGGATGTATCTGAGAGGTGGTGGGCTGTGATGGGGAGGGAAGGGAAAGAGGAGGGGACTAGAAAGGGCAAAGCAAAAATAACAAGGGAAAGGAAATCCGTGGAACATCAGGGCAGGACTCTATAGAGAGGATGCTGTTAACTGAGGCCTCTAAATCTGGGGTTCATGAATGACGGCAGTGCTACTTATACTGTAATGGTACAAATTGTTCAGACCTTCAAGACATATGGAAATTCTGATGCAGCATGGCCAAGGAAACAGCATTTTCCATACTCTAATCTCCACAGTGATTCTGATACCAGATTGTCTTGCTCAGACCTTCAGAATTCCTGAGCTTATCTGGCTTTTAATGAGCTTTAAGATTTGATAAACTCAGGGTGGCGCCTGTGGCTCAGTGAGTAGGGTGCCAGCCCCATATGCCGGAGGTGGTGGGTTCAAACCCAGCCCCGGCCAAAAACTGCAAAAAAAAAAAAAAAAAAAAAAAAAGATTTGATAAACTCCTTCAAACTATAAAATTTGGGGTATATCTGCTTTTGTCTGGGGAGAAGATTCATAACGTATGCAGAATCTCACAGGGTTTCATATATATTTTTAAAGACTATATTAAAGGAAGTCAACGTTTTTGGCTGCAAGGGGCTAAGTGTTTTTGCCCCATCTCCCAATTCATAGGTGGAAATTTTAACCCCTAATGTGACAGCATTAGGAGGTAAGGCCATTGGGAGCTGATTAGGTCATGAAGGCAGAGCCCTCATGAATGGAATTAGAGTCCTTATAAAAGAGTCCTTCCTAGTTTCTTTCTGCCAAGTCAGATCACAGCTAGAAGACTGTTGTCTGTGAAGAACCAAGGAAGCCCTCACCAGACACTAAATCTGCCAGTGCCTTGATCTTGGACTTCCTAGTTTATAGAACTGTATCAAGTACGTTTCTATTGTTAATAAGCCACCCACTCTATGGTATTTTGTTATACCAGCTAGCATAGGATTTGTGTTTTTCTTTTTATCCCATCTGGAAGTAGCAAAATAGCTACTCGGAGGGAGGAATTGGGGGACATCAAACTAAAACTAGGTCCAATTAATTAATAATATATACATGTGCTGAAGAAACATCTAAATTTTAAAAATTATATTAGGGAGTTGTAAGAAATTAATAACTAATACACCAAACAGATACCTGCCCTTTTATTGTTTTGTACTGCAATGAGCAAATAATTTTACAATTGTACAAATGGAAAACTTATTTTGCTCTCTGCCAGCCAAGTGCCCAAGGCAGTATGTCCTAAGAATTAAAGCAGTTGCTCAGTTGTTGCTTGTTTCTTAATTTCTTTAAAAATGAATGGCCAGTTTCAAATCCGGCCCCCTCGACAGAATTTAAGAGAAAGCATGAGACAGGTACATGGCTAATTTTGCCCCAGGCATGCAAGCTGGGCGTTCTGACAAGAGACATTTCTGTGTAAAAATAGATAAATAAGTGAAATAAATCCTGGTAACAGGAAGAAAGTATTCTATAATCAAGTCAGTAGACTTCTACTTTTCCCTTGATGCTTGACTTTTATGGGAGGCCTGTATAAAATTATTCCATTATACACAGTCCGTAATGGTGAAGTATGGCTCTACCTGTGACCCGGGGTCCCGTAAAGCTCAGGGTCTGGATCCTGCGCTTGCTGCAGGGCAGTTCATTCTCTCAGCACTCACATAAAAAAATATCTACTTTTATCTAGGCAGGAAAATAACATAAAATCACTTAGCTCATTTATCCAGCTCTCCCTTCCTTTTTTTCCTTCTTCAGTCCTTCCTCCTTCTCTCCCTCCTTTTCTTTCAACCGCCTTTCTTTCCTTCCTGTCCACAAATATGTGATGAGCACAAATCAGGGACATGCTCAAAACAGGAACATGCTACGTACTCAGGAGAAGCCTATGAAGTGAGCAAATGTTACCCATAACCTCAAGGATAAATCCAAGGATAATGTTGCTATCTTTAATTTTCTTGGACTTTTCAAGCGGACCTAAAGTTTCAATCTCTCTTTCTTGAAACTTTATCTTTTCCTAACTTTGGGAAAATTGCAGTTTCCTGGTTTCCTTCTGATTCACTGGCTACTTTCCAATCTCCTTTGCTGGGTCTTCTCTCCTTCCTTGACTGCATCGTGTGTGTCCTTTTCTGCCTAGGCATTTCCTCTAGCCCTGCAGCTTTAAATTCCATGTTGTTGACTCCCCAATTTTTATATCCATCCTTGGCCTCTGTACTGAGAACCAGATTTGTATATCTAACTCCGCACTTTTTTTTTTTTTTTTTTTTTTGCATCTTTTGTCCGGGATTGAGTTTGAACCCACCACCTCTGGCATATGGGGACAGTACCCTACTCCTCTGAGCCACAGGTGCAACCAGAGCAGTATTCTTGTTTTTTTATTTTTGCAGTTTTTGGCCAGGGCTGAGTTTTGAACCCACCACCTCTGGTATATGGGGCCGGTGCCCTACTCCTCGAACCACAGGTGCCGCCCATGACTCTACACTTCTTAACATGGACAAATCTAAATAGTGCCTCTTTCTCACTCTGCTCCATCTCAGTAAGTAGAGCCACCATTTTCCCAGTGCTCAGCCTAAAATGTGAATCATCTCTCAAATGTATATACATTTGTACATTACTCAGATACATATAGACATTAATATATAAATAAATAGAGCTAATATTTTAGTGGTCATTCAAAGTACATAAAACAGGAATCCAAAATGCGCTCATTGAATTAATTAATGAATAAATATGTAGCATAAGCAATTTTCTTTAAGAATGAAATGAAAAATGAAAAATGAAAAATTCTTAAAGTCTCTAATTATCAGGGAAATGCAAATCAAAACCACACTGAGATATCACCTAACCCCAGTAAGAATAGTTCATATTATAAAATCCCAAAGCAAGAGATGCTAGCATGGATGTGGGGAGAAAGAACACTCATACGCTGTTGGTGGGACTGAAAAACACATCCTTTATGGAAAGTAGTATGGAGATTCCACAAAGAACTAAAAGTAGAGCCAACATTGGATCCTGCAATCTCCTGACTAGGTATTTACCCAAGGGAAAAAATACATTTTATAAAACAGACACTTGCACTCGAATGTTTATTGTACCACAAAGTTGTGGAAACAACCCAGGTGCCTATCAATACATGAATGGATAAATTGCAGTATATGTATTCCATGGAATACATATTCATCCATAAAACGTAGTGAACTATTATCTTTTATTACAACCTGAATGGAATCGGAGACCATTCTCCTAAGTAAAGTATCACAAAAATGGGGAAACAAATACCACATATATTAAATACTATAATTAGAACTAGTTGATTGCACTATGTGCTCATATAGAAGCAAAACTCAACAGAATTCAAGAGGAGGAGGGGATGGGTACATTCACATTTAATGGGCACATTGCACAGGCACACTTGCTTTCTTATGTATATATAGGGTACCAAATAGTTATATATATATGTATATATGTTTTAAGAAAGGAAAAAAATTATCAAAATTGTAATAATATAACAACATTTGTTATCTCATGTATAGTATCTCTTGTAATTACAAAGGTCAAATGTAACTTGAGTATTACAATTTAAATACAGTTTTTTCCTTTCATAAAATGTGTATACTTTTTTTTAGCATTGTCGCACCCTCTGTATATATGTACCCCAAACAATCATATTTAATATATGCATTAGAGTCTATATTTTTGAAAGTACATTTTCCTATGTTAAAATTTTATCTTTAAAGCTGCTGCTTCCTTCTCAGGGGGCATAAGGGAAGAGAAAATAATCCCAACAGTATCCACTGAGTCACATACTAAAAACATTAAGACAAGAGATAATTGGGCAGACAGAGGGACTTAACTAGTATGTCATAACATATACTGCTGAAGAGTTCCCATTTGATGGTTTCTGACATAGTACAAATTTAATTTATTCCTAGAGGAATCAAGATAAAAAGATAGATTACCCTGATGCTCTCAAAAATTTATGCTGAAAATTCAAATGGTTTGTGAACAATTTCCATGCTACAACTAATGATACTATTATAAATACGAGTTCAACCCCAATGCTTTACTCTTCAGAATAGTTGCATTCCTTTCTAGATCTAAGAGGAAGACTCACATTTACCAAGGCAGCTTTCATTTTCCATGTTTATTTCTGAAAAACACAATTAATTAGTAATTTCTAGTTGAAACTCATACGTATACTGCTCTTTATTTTGTAAAATGAAAAATGAAATTAATGTTTCCTATGATTTATTAATGATTAAAAACACATATACATGGAACTAAGAGATACAATCACTTAAATGATACTCAAAATTCATTTTAAATAGACATTTCTGTGCCATTAATGTTGACTGCTATTAGCAGAAATTTTCTTTTTGAAAACCACTTAAGAGAGCTCCAATTTTCAACTACTTTCAGCAGTGAGGCCGTATATTAATAAGGCACACATATACAGTGAACAAGTTTCTACAGAACAATAATTCAGCAAGAAAGATTGGCTTCACATTCTTACAAGTAGTATAATTATGGTTAAGAAATATTTAGGAAAATATCAAATATGAAAAGTTTAAAGAAAGTAAGCACAAAGTAAAAATTTATTGTGTACTAAAATTGGACAGTAAAGGGAGGGATAAAGTGGAAATATCCTAACTGCATCAAGAATAATAAGGAGTCAAAAGATACTTTCTCAGAAAAGAGAATTTTAAACCTATTCCATAAACCTACTGCTGTAAATATAACTACTAGAACAAAAATATAAACCTTTTGTTGTGGTTATCTGTTGTATAACAAATCACCCCAAAATTCAGTAGCTTACAACAGCAATAATAATAATTATACTACCTTACCTGTCCTGTGCATCCAAAACTCAGAGACGACTTCCAGCTGTTCTTCTTCAGAGTCCCTTAGATGAGTCCAGCCACGTGAAGACTGGAGTGGAAACAATCAGGGACGAGAGCAAGTAGGAGCTGTCCAGGGGTCCTGATCTATGTATCCTTAGAGGCTCCCCAAATGTCTCTGTAGGCTAGTTTGGTCCTTCCTTACAGCATGGAGGTGTCTGGGCTGTCAGACTGCTTATACGGCAGCTGGCTTGTTCTAGAGTGAACAGCCCGAGAATGAAAAGTGCGTGGCAGCTTTATGATTTGCCTTGGAAGTCACATAGCATCTCTTCTACCTTAATCTCTTTATCAAGGCAGTCACAAAGGCCAGTTCAGTTTCAGAGGGAGAAGACATAACCTTGACCTTCCTAAAGAAGGATTATCAAAGAAGACCATATGAAGTGTAGGCTACTATTGTGGCCATGTCTGGAAAACAATCTACCAAACCTTCCACATTATCAGAAAAAATATATAACAAACCTGGAGTTAGGTCTTCTCTATCCAGATTCATACTTTTGTTAATCTTGAAGCTAACAAAAGAATTTAAAAATGGGCCTTTGGAGAACAACATTATGAGTAGGAAACAAAAAAACCATTAGCCAATTTAGCATTGAAAAATATAAAAATGTGTAATAATATAACATATGAAATTATAATGGAAAATGACATTAGCAACACAAAATATTCAGAAATACCTAGAAGACCAATTTTATTAATTTTATATAAATAAATTTGAAAAACTTGAAAACTTAGCTAAAATATATGATTTCCTAGGGGAATAATATTACCAGAACCCATTAAATGAAATGGTGAAATGGTGAAAAAACTTTCACCATCTCCACCCATCAATAAATAAATAAATGAGGCTTATATATTTATAAATAGTTTTATGGTAAAGATAGTTTTAAGATGACTTATACTTTTTTTCAGAAACAAAACGTTCCAATATATTTAAGTTGCCTCATAGCAGAGAAAAGAAAAATTCTACATTTTGGGGGGGAGGGGTTTGTAATTTTATGGTCAAAATATGCCTATTCATACAAAATTACACAACATTCTTATTTTTATTACGTGCCAAAAAAAGTTCCTAAATAAATGATCAGCAGACCAAATTAACCAGCACAACAAAATATAATAATAACGATTAATGGAAAACTGTGGCGTATTCCAGGAATATGATGAGAATGCTTTAGCTTAACATAAATATAAAATTATTTGATTATTTCCACTAAGGTAGGTATGTGATAAATATATAAGTGTTAACATCCTTTTTTTTGATAAAATTCTTTATGGAATGGAAATACATGAATACTTCAAGATACTGAAATGCACATATTCATCTTTATACTTAACAATGAAACACATTAAATTGAAGATTAAAGTGAGAATGTCACTTACCATCCCAAAACTATATTTGGAACAACCCAGAGTATCCATCAACACTCTGGAAAACGATAAAAGAACTGTGCAAGGTCCTTCCTCAAAATTAGCATACCTGAATAGACTTTATATATACAAACAATAGCCATTGACTGGGTAACTCAGAGGGGAAAAAAAAATCTACAATGGAAATCAAAAATTATAATGTTTAGGAAAAAATTTTATAAAAATATAAAAAATTGAAATGTGTTAAATTCTTGATTTTTACTAAAAAATTAAAAGATTTAAACAAATCAAAATTATGCCATTTGTTAGTTAAACTCCATAAGGTGTCAAATCATCTTAAGTTAATCTAAAAAACTGATGGGATATAAAAATACCCATAGGTTACTTTTGAAAAATTCATACAGATTAAATCTGTAGTTTACGATCCTCTGGTCCTTGGTGCAGCTCCAGCCATCACGTCTATGTTCCCAGCAGCAGGAGGGAAAACGTGGGATGGCGGCAGGAGCACAGGAGACGTAGGAACTGGCCAGTGTCTCTTAAGGAAGGCTTCTGGGATCTACCACAGGACAATTTCAAACATATTCCATGGGACAGAATTGAGTTGCCTGACCACATCCAGAACGCTATGATGACTGGGGTCTAGACACCATGAGGAAAATCCAGGTGTTTGAAGATGAGCCAGCTCGTATCAAGTGCCCACTCTTTGAACACTTCTTGAAATATAACTACAGCACAGCCCACTCGGCTGGCCTTACTCTGATCTGGTACTGGACTCGGCAGGACCGGGACCTGGAGGAGCCCATTAACTTCCGCCTCCCAGAGAACCTCGTCAGTAAGGAGAAGGACGTGCTCTGGTTCCGGCTCACCCTCAACCACACGGGCAACTACACCTGCATGTTAAGGAACACCACATACTGCAGCAAAGTTCCATTTCCTCTGGAAGTTGTTCAAAAAGACAACTGTTTCAACTCCCCCATGAAACTCCCAGTGCACAGACTGTATATAGAGCACGGTATTCAGAACATCACTTGTCCAAATGTAGACGGATATTTTCCTTCTCATGTGAAGCCTACCATCACTTGGTATATGGGCTGTTATAAAATACAGAATTTTCACAATGTAGTACCCGAAGGTAGGAACTTGAGTTTTCTCATTGCCTTAGTATCAAATAATGGAAATTACATGTGTGTTGTTACATATCCGGAAAATGGACGAACCTTCCATCTCACCAGGACTCTGACTGTAAAGGTGGTAGGCTCTCCAAAAGATGCAATGCCCCCACCCCAAATTCATTCACCCAATGAGCATGTGGTCTACTCCATGTGGGGGAATGTGGAAAAAGAACCAGGTGAGGAGCTACTCATCCCCTGTAAAGTCTATTTTAGTTTCCTGAAGGACTTTCGCAATGAGGTTTGGTGAACCGTTGATGGAAAAAAGCCAGATGACATCACTGCTGATGTAACCATTAATGAAAGTATAAGTCTCACTAGACTAGAAGATGAAACGAGCACTCAGATTTTGAGCATCAAGAAAGTTACCCGTGAGGATCTCAAGCGCACGTGTGTCTATCATGCTAGAAACGCCAAAGGGAAAGTTGAAAAAGCTGCCCAGGTGAAACAGAAAGGTAATGGGTGCACTCAGCGGCTGAACTTGTGATGTCCAAATGTAATATCATGGTGAATAAGGACACTAGGAGAGACTGAGAAGGAGAGAGCTCCAGCACCTGGGACAACACCCAACACATAGTGATGAATCAAAGTTGAATGGGAAGGCTTGAGAGAAAGTTTCCATCTGAGTAAAGATACTCAAAATACTG
Organism: Perodicticus potto; assembly: GCA_963574655.1. NCBI lineage: Eukaryota > Metazoa > Chordata > Mammalia > Primates > Lorisidae > Perodicticus > Perodicticus potto. Next base: position 31,927 of record CAUYRH010031378.1, read on the forward strand.
CTTCTGATAGTGTTAATCATGCCTTTGTGCCCAAATGTGGCTAAAAAAATTTAATATGATTATAGTAATGAGGCACAATTTTATATCAATATAATCATTAAAAATGAAAAATAAAGAAAATATTAATATTCCAGCTACCAAGGATATAATAAAACTGATAGAGCCACATATTGTTAGTGAATTGTTAGTGAATTGTTAGTGAATTATAAAGACGCTTTTAGAAATGACTAATGGCAGACTTCAAGAGTCATTAAAATGATTATACTATTTGGCCTAATAATTTTGGAATTTTTCCTGAACAAATAACTTTCTAGAAAGAGAATAGCTTATCTATCAATATTCTAAAGAGTATTATTTGTAATGAGGCATTATAAATAGTAGCTATCTAATTATATACAAATAGTTAAATAAGGTACAAAATGCTTATTCTCAGAAAAAAATGTGTAATTCTAATGTATAATTTTGAACTCTACATATCAATATTCAAACAGGTTTATAATATACCCCAGCCATCACTGCTAAAATAAAAAGTATTCAAACTATGAAAAACAAATCTATAGTTTACATAGAAGAAGATAATTAAGAATTTTTGAAAATATTTTGAGGAGGAAGAGAAGAATAATTAAGAAAAACTAGTCTGCACAATATTAAAATATGTTATAAAGCCAAATTATTAAAACAGGTATAGTACAGACTAAAATAAATGAAATTTAGTATATAATAAAGTGAATATAATAAACATGGCATTTCAGTTCACCAGGGAAAGCATGGATTGTTCAATATAATGCTAATAGTACACAGTAATCTGGAAAAATAATAAAGTTATATTTCTTCCTCATACTTTTCATTAATATAAATTCCAGACGGTTCAAAGATTTTAATATAAAAAAGGCAGAAAAATTAGAAGGAAACCTGTGTCAATTTTCATTTCAGAGTTGTAAAGTTTTTTCTGAGTATTACTTTGAAATAATTTAAACAAAAGAGTTTAAATTTATAAACATTCAAGAAATTCTGCATGGCATAAAAATTATCAAGTCAAAAGCAAATGGCAAACAAAAAAATATTGAAATTTATATCACAAAGGATGAATTACTTTAAAGAGCTCTCACAGAATCAACAAGAAATACTTTGCAGAAAACACAAAAGAAAATCATCCTTACTCATTATAAGAGAAATGTACAATACAACCCCAGAATGATGCCATTTTTTGACTAACATTGGGAAAAATGAAAAAACTTTAAAAATGTACTATGGTGATAAATATGTGGGTAGATATATTGTATAAATGGGAGGGAAAATTGGTTACAACTCCATGTGTGGCAATTGGGCATAGCTATCAAAATAGCCCTTTGACTCAAACATTTTACTTTTAGGAATTTATCCTACAAATACATATTTGAGGAATAATATAAAGAAATATTGGAAAATAATCTAAATATCAAATAGACTGAGTATCTCAAAGTAAATTAGTATGTTTTGTTAAAAATAATCTGCTAGTTCTGTAAGTATAAATATGAAAAAATTCTGAAAGCATGTTTTGGAATGGTGTGTATTGTATTTTACCATTTGTATTATGTGTATATGTTCATGTACCTACATATACCACAATCTTGGATATCCACAGATATCTCTGGATAAATCTATAGCAGTGGTTCTCAACCTTCCTAATGCTGTAACCTTTTTATACAGTTCCTCATGTGGTGGTGACCCCCAACCATAAAATTATTATCATTGGTACTTTATAACTGTAATTTTGCTATTGTTAGGAATCATGATGTAAGTATCTGATATGCAGGATGTATTTAGGCGACCCCTGTGAAAGGGTCCTTCGCCCCCCCGAAGGGGTCATGACCCACAGGTTAAGAATCACTTATCTATAGTATACTTCATTAGAAACTGGTATCAGAGTTTGCCTCTAGAAAAGAGTGAGAAGGGTGACAGAAGTGAATTTACTTTCCATCAGCCATACTTCTTCGCTTTTCAAACTTTTTCCCATGTAAATGAATACCCTGCAAAAATAGGAGAAATATTGCCATTTTCAACTCTTTTGCTATTTTTTCCTTTTCTTTTACAACATGCCAAGTGTGTTTAAAAAATGGAAATGTCTTGGGGAACTTCCAGCTGTGGAGAGTTCTAAATCATCACTGACAATAATCAATCCCCCCACCCCCCATTATGCTGTTTGTTTTCTTATTTTTGAGAAAAACTTCCAAGAAGACATTTCACACTCTTGGTTGATAACAGCTAAGAAAAATAATAACCATACATTTTAATGAATTTTCAATCACTAGTTTAGTAAAGTTTAGGGCAAGTTTGCCATTGTATCCACCTACGATCTTATGTAAACACGGGATCTCAGAGTCAAATGGACCTTAAACGTCCCACCTGTTGCTGGCTTTTAATAATTTCCTGTCAAGTGCTCTGGCTCGGCTTCTGTTGAAAGATGTGAATGCTTGGCAATTCTCCTCATTGTAATTAAAGTAAAAACATCATAGAAAGCTTTGCTCAGAATGTTACGATAAAGATTTCTTAGATAATTGCTTTTTCATGTAAGTTTTGAAAAAAAGTCACCATCTGTAATGCTGCATCTCTGTGAAGCCCGATTTTGTCAGAGTACTCCTCCTGTGGTACATGTAATCATGGGTCTCACCACACAGTGCTGCAGCCTTGTCCTTATTTAGGACTCCCCTTCTGGACTGTTACATATCTTCATTCCCACTGGCTGCTAGTACATTGTGTGGCACATAGTAAGCAATTAATAAATGCTTTGTGATGAAGGCATGCATGTCATTAAACTGAGAGTCATTTTTCCAATATGTTCAACGATTTGGGAAGTTATGGGCCTCTTCTTCATTTTGAGGTAGCTCAGCTTGATTTTTACATTTTAAATGAATGCCTTTCTCCCAGTCAATGCCTGTTCCTGCTAATCAGAACTAGTATTTCTTCACCTCTACTTTCCTATTTTGATACTGTGATGCCATATCAATTATTAAGAAAGTAGGACATATTGTCCTAGTGAATCCAATATTACAATCCAATATTATGATGTATTGATTAATACACGGAAAGATCAGTTCACCAAAATAAAAGCATATTACCGTAGGATCACAATCTTTTATAGTAGCAGGAGAGGGCTCCAAAACTAAGGTTGTAAAGATAACCAAAAACCTTCATGGCTATTTTCCATGAGCTGAAATTCAATTTTAAATACCAGTTAAAAAATTATTCTTTCTATAATGAAAGCTAATTTTAAAAATAAACATGTAAACAATGACAACAAAACACTCTCCTCACAAAAGGGAATTTTCAAAAGAAAAAGGAACTCCAAGTTCACAGGTAGCACTATTATGAGCTATTATGGGATTTGCAATTCAATAAATGTTTAAGCTAATGGAGTGCCTGTCAATAATGGTTTTAACTGCAATAGAGTGACTAAGAAAAGTAACCTTCCCTCTAGAGTTATTTTAAGCAAAAGATAGTGCAGGTGCCTAGGTTCGAGTTGGACCTAATGACTTCTCAAACTCCCCCCCCCCCAATTTTAACATTCTATTCCTTTTAGAGGGGGAAAAAACCTCTAAATTTGGGAGAAAAATAAGACTTCATGTTTTTAAGATAGATCACAGTCTTTATCTGAGGTACCATTCTTATTGCTTAAAAAGAGAACTAGGTCATGTAGGTTAGAGTAATGGTTTTCCCGAAGTGGAGATAGTTCTCCCAAAGAGAAACCAACTATTTTCATACAGTCTAAAAAATACTTCTAAATTATTCCTGAAAATTTAGTATTTAATCAGGATATATTGGTTAAAGATATGACTCATGTTATATAAGATGTTCCTGATAAAAATCTGTATGTGTGTTTAATGTTTTAATTGCACTAGGGCTGTTTTATATATAAAGATGTGATACATAAATAAGTTCTCTCTAAGCATCTATTTTCTACTATAAATTTCTATACACAGAATAATATCATCATTTTTAAAATCCAACGATGAAATGTTAGAAAATAAAGCCAAAGCTATTCAAAGTGACTTTGATTAAAAAACAATGGACCAATTTCTATGCATTTAAATACTAAAGTGACTCTACAAAGAAATCCTTTTTTTAATTAAATAAATAAATCACTGTGCAAGAACCCAGACTTGCTTACGAACTTTAGCAACTAGGCTGGGAGAATAGCTTTTAGTTGTTGTTGTTCCTATTTGCTTCTTTGATTCAAAATCATACTGCCTTGAGACGGAGTCTCTGAGGCCTTTTTTCCTTTTCTAAGGAGAAACTTGTGCCATTTGAGCTAGGTGGCCTTTGGTTGCTGAGTTCCTCTTGTCTCTAGTCCCTTCGGTTCCTTTTTAAATTCCCTATTACCTTAATAGAAGGTCTTATACTAAATGCGCCCCCTGCTTCAGCAGTTAGTGCTATGCCTGCTGTCCTGCATTTCATGAGTTGCTTCTAGTTCAATAGTGTTCATCATAATCATCAGAAATACTGGCTTAAAAATGCAGATTCCTGTCTGTATCAGTTTGGTCAGGCTGTGGTAACAAGGTACCATGAAGTAAATGGCTTAAACAACAGAAATTTATTATCTCACAATACCGGACACTAACAATAAAAAATCAAGGCATTGGCAGGGTTGATTCCTTCTGAGGACTGTGAGAAAGAATCTGTTCTGGTTTGTTGGCAATCCGGGGTGTTCCTGGATTTGTAGATGTCAGCCTTCATGTACACACGACCTTCTTCCCGTGTGTGTGCGTGCTCAAAGTTCCCCTTTGTATAGGACACTAGGCATGGTCATAGAGGCCTATTTTACTCCAATATGACTGTAGTTCAGGTTAACTAATTATATTTGTGATGACCTTATTTCTAAGTAAAGTCACATTTTAGGGAACTGGGATGAATATTTCAATGTATGAATTTCCGAGTAGAAAAAATTCAATCCATAACACTCTCTTAAGTTTGAATCGTTGGGTCTAAGACAACAACCAGCAGATTGCAATTTTAACAAACACACCTGGAACTTTTGATGCAGAGGTTATTAGCTAACTCATTGTTAAGAACTACTGTAAAGACTTGGAAGAAAAAGCTTCCATATTAATTTTTAGAGTGGAAATTCTTTCCGGGAAGAGGCTGCAGTGCTTCTCTATTTTCCCACCAAAAAGGCTGTATATTAACATTTCCTGTATAGTCACATATGTTGTGTAGGGAAAAAGAAAAAACTTAAATTAAACTATACTAAAGAGGGCTTTCAATGCAGAAGAACTATGGTGCAAATCCTGCTCTGGTGACTTGACTGTTCAGTAATGTATATTTTTGAACACGTTATCTAAACTTTAGAAGTCTTTATTTTCACAAATATAAAATAGGGTTATCTGCCTCACTAGGTTGAGAGGAACATAGGGAATGCAACTAGCAGAAAGTAAGTGCTCAGTAAATGCTATCATGTTCTGTACATCCTGGGTCATGGCACAAATTGATTATATTTTACATCCAGATTCCAGTAAACAGACCATAAGATACATTAAAAATAATAATCAATTTTTATGGGAAAAATAGTGTATGCTTTTTGTGTATAAAATGTAAATTCTGTAAGGCAGGGGCTCTTCTTTGTTCACTGCAACCTCAGTGCAGACTTCAGCACTTAGAACCTTGTAGGTACTCAATAGTTAAACATTAAATAAATTCGACAGATAACTAGAGAAACAAAAGGCAGGATGTAATTCCACTATCCAAAATTATAATAAAATGGGCAGTCTTCCACCTATTAGATGGAGGCTATATTTTAAATAATAGTATGCAGTTCACTAAATGATGTGACATTAATATTCTTGTAAATGATTATTTAGGACAGCACAGTATTTAAATGTGTTCAGATGTCATGAATAATTTCAGTTTATTCGTAATGTTCACTTTTCTAAACAATGCTTTGATATTGTTGTTCAGTTTTATTTTCTTGTGACAAATTCTATGGAGAGAATTTGCTGAGTCAAGGGAGAAACACCCATTTGGTTTGGAAGCATAAAAATAGAGTCCAGCCAATGAAGTGTGAAAGAATGACTGTGGCACCTCCTCTCTCAGGCCATTACAAAGAGCAGGATCTCTTCTGGGCTTAGACTCCATAGGAGGGGAACACATACAGATGAAGAGCTTAGAACGATACATGGCAGGACTCTGAAAACCAAAGAGTCCTTGCTGAATTGTGATTAACATTACTTTATTAATTAATAGCTTGCCAAATTTTTACCAGAAAATATATATTATAAAAATAAGATAATAATTGGGCAGTGCCTGTGGCTCAGGGAGCAGGGTGCCAGCCCCATATACCGAGGGTGGCGGGTTCAAACCTGGCCCAGGTCAAACTGCAACAACAAAAATAGCCACGTGTTGTGGTGGGGGCCAGTAGTCCCAGCTACTTGGGAGGCTGAGGCAAGAGAATCACCTAAGCCCAACAGCTGGCGCTTGCTGTGTGCTGTGATGCCACAGCACTTTACCGAGGGTGATAAAGTGAGACTCTGTCTCTACAAAAAAAAAAAAAAAAGAAAAGACAATAATAAAATAATTAACAAATCAAGAAAAAATGCCATATAATATAAAGTACTAACATGGAATAACATATATATGTATATAGGCCTCACGAAATGTTACAATTAGAACATAGCACTTGTTATTAGCTTCCTGAAAATTAAAAGTATTAAGCTTCAGGGTCCCAGAGTGTTCAGTAGAACACTGTTTCATGGGGATTTAATGCATATAAAAAATAAAAATAAATTAATGGTCAATATGTTTAGGAAAAATGAGCTAAAAAACAAACACAAAATTATTTTCCTAGGGTTTCTCAGAGACTTTATTATTCTATTGTACATTCTGAATCTCAAAAAAAAAAAAAAGTCACAGTATATATAATTTTTGTTTGTTTGTTTGTTTTTGCAGTTTTTGGCCGGGGCTGGGCCTGAACTCGCCACCTCTGGTATATGGGGCTAGCACCCTACTCCTTTGAGTCACAGGCGCCACCCTATATATAGTTCTTTTAAAACTTATTTGATACTGAATATTTTCTTTACAAAATTTCATGAGGGGCTAGTGTTGTGAAGAATACCCTTTAATCCTGGCCTCTAGGATAGTCAAAGCCAGATTATAATGTCACCATAACCAATATTTTTCACTGAGTTTTGTTTTCCCAGGCATCATTTATATTTGTATCCACACCAGAACCCCTCTTTAAGTATGTATGCATATGTGTACACATACACGCTATATTATTTTATATTACGAATTTCCTGTGAATCACTTTGAAAATTCTGTAGGTTTCTTTGTGGAAAGATGTAATTATTAGTTATCTTTTTACATATGTATTATTTAATACATATTTCATAATACATATTTTGATCATAATGTAACAAAATCACCTACCCAGATAAATTGTGAAATAGTGATGCTCTTTCTCGAACTGTATCTGTATCCTCTTCCATTGATTTTGCATCATTTTTCCCTTATTGTTCCGTGGTTACTTATTCTAGTCATGCTAAGTGACTTGTAAGCTACACTTCTCATCACATAGTAGTGGGTCAAAGCAGTGCCCTAGGCACATCTTGCACATGGCCAGCATATCGGAGTGACATTGAACAGATTCCCCTCAGTTCCAGAACCTGGGTCAAGATTTGCTTCATCAAAGTATCATTTGGATTAGTTGCTTACTTAAAATGTAATTCTTCCTAGGATAATTTATGTTTTTAATATTAACTCTTTTTAAAAATGTATATGTATATATGTGGCCTTAACTGTTACCTTTGTAAATTATACCACAGAACTCATTGTTTCACCTGAAACAGAGAAGAGGCTATTCAAATTGGCAAGGGGAATGTCTGTAGAAATTCTGAAGAATTGTTTCAGGTGACAAGTGGGTATTATGTCCCATGAAGAGAACCAATTCTCTCTTCCACTAGACATCAAATTAAGTGGGGTCTAGATTTAATAAAGTGAACTTTTTCTTTTTGAGTTTGGAGGATGTGTGTGTGTTAGTGTTAAAACCAGGTACCAGCCAAACGCAGCATGGTCTCGCTAAGACTGTGTCTGCACAATTTTGTGAAAGGATACTGCTAGTGAATTGTAAAAAAAAAAAAAAAAAAAATCGTCTTGATATGTGTCTGTTCATGTGTATTCAACAATAAGTATTCAGTTTCATATCCAAAATCTACGCTAGCCCCTATTCCAGAACTGAAGGATATAAAAATGACTAAGACCCTGTCTGTACACTTCAGGGGCTGACATCAAATTTGGCACCTCAACTCAATAGCAAGCATTCACAAATATTTCTGTTCCAGTGCAGTTTGACCTAGCCTGCTGATGTCATTTGGAGATTCCAGAATGCATGTTACTCACCCAAATGTTTACTTTTCCAACATGTACCTGTGTTTGCTGTTTCCTTAACCTGGAGTTCCTTTCTGTAGATATTCACATCTAGCTCCTCCTGTCCCCAGATGTTAGCTCAAATGTCACATCTACAGAGATGCCTTCCTTGACCTACCCTAATCTGTTACTCTTGATCATATCATCAGCAAATGCATTCCTTCCTAACATTCATCACCACATGGAACAAACCTACGCAGCCAATTACCTCTTCAGTTTTCTACCATTTCTAACTAGAATGTTAACTATTTTAAGACAACAGCCTTGCCTACCTTGAACATCACATTTAGGCACTCAATACCTAAGTATTAAATGAAAATTGTTCAACTAGAAGAGAAACATACAGGGAAAGTGGTAGTTATTTATCCAACTCTGACCAGGTAGATCATCATTCATTTTCATGACAGGAATATTCTAGTCCACTGGTGGGTCGCAACCCATAGGAACTGTATTAAAGGGCCGTGGCATTAGGAAGGTTGAGAACCACTGTTCTAGTCACAAGAGAATTGTTCTCTATTTGAAGCATCGTAAGGATATTACCTAACATCTTCTAAAACCTTCTTGCAGGGGATCCTATATTTTCTAGTTTAAATTATTGAAATTCCTTATAGATTATAACTGAATGAATCAATAGCTTAATTATTCATTTCTGCCAACGTAATTATCACAAACTGTTTCTGTACTTTTGGACAGTTTTTACTCATAGAATATTTATTTGATTCCATTTTTGACCATGGATATTAATCAACTTTGGCCACATTATGTGTACCTTTCGGGGTGCAGATAAATAACATTTCTCCAATTTCCTCATTTCTACTATTAAAGGTGTAAAATAGTTAAAAAATTATACCATAACAAATTAAAGGTTTAATCACAGAATCTGATTTAGGTTCCATGTGTTATGCATTTGCTGTTATTGACAGCACTCCTATGATTATTTTTCACTTTAAATATGGTTATTTTTAATATGATCTATAAACAATTGCTATTGTAAGTCAAAGTACTTTCAGGTTATCTCTGGAGTTCAAGTCAAATGGAATACATTTTCCAGTTGTAAACATCATCAGTTGGGGCAATCCCAGTCTGTTAAGAAGATTAAGACTGTTTCATATCATTGAAGAGACTTAAAATTCCAATTTCACAATTTTCAGTTACTTAACCTAAATTAACAGATTTATAAGGAATGCTAGATAGGCTAATTGATGCCTTTAGAAATCTTTCCTTAAATTTTGTTTCTTACGGACCGTTTGATTTCTTACAATGACAAGGCATTGATCTTGAAAATAAAATCCAATACTGACCAATAAATTCCTCATAAGGAGAAAAAATCTTTCTCCTGTCACTTCTGATACCTAGTAACCAAAGTGTCCTCTTGTTTTCTAATAATCTTTCTCCACTACCTATCCTGGTTCATTAAAAGTTAAAAGAGGTACCAATATCAGAAGTTTATATTGTGTTTTTCAGCACTAGACCATGACCTTTAAGAGACCAGGAGAAAAGTCCAGAAACAAGTTTTGGGAACTGCTGAATCTGAAGACATAAGCTTTTGGTGCTATGCCTAGAAATAATTAGCTATGCTTAAATCCAAAAATAGATTTCAGTGCCTGCCAATATTTTAAGAACTGAACGGGAAACTTAAGTTTTTTGTTTTTTTTTTTTTAATGAACCTTGGCTATTCCCTATGTCCTCCCAAGGGCTCAAGTAATATTTCTATGCATGTATGAATAAGTAGATTGGAAATTTGAAGTCTGTTTTTTGGCTGATGTGAATGTTACCAACTAAACTTAATTTCCAAGCCCATCTCAGAATGTTGCTGCTTTTATTCAAGTACAGGACCAGTGTCCATTATTTTTGCTGCTTGTTTGCTTTTCGTAAACACTAATGTAGGATCGTTAACAATTGTTACTAACGATGTGTAGATTTTTTAAATATACAATTGCCAGTTTATATTTTGACTACAATTAAAGGAGACCTTCATATTTAGAATTTTTGATTTTGACTTTAAAAATCACCATGAGCCTTAGGGGCTAAAATAATATTCTCCAACCTCTCCCTAAATGGGGAATCATATGCCACTTAATATATTGATACAAATCATAATATTTTGTTAAATTTGTTTAAAATATTCCATGATGATCTATCTTATGGTGTATATTAATTCATTGTGTCTGTTTCTTCAGGGAATAGTAATTCTCCACTCTGATAATTAAGAAAAATGTAATTATAAGCCTTATGCAAAACTGGGGTCAGGGTCCTGCTAACTAGGAGAAAAGAAATGCATTTTGGGGTGGGAAGACTCCCTATTCACTCTTATTCCCTGAGTTCAAGATGATACCTACTTTTTATTGTATCTGGTTTCGAGGAGTACGGAGCTTTCCTCATTTAATTTCTATAGAGAATAAACTTTTTGTAACAATTTTGGTTGGCTTAAGAGAACTGGGACTGTAACAGCTTATCAGACCTTCAAGCATGCGATATTCTAATTTCTGAGCATTTGGGGATCTACAGCTTTAATGATCTCACCTCACACGTGTTTCACCTTCTACAGGCATTTAGACTTCCCATTCCTCTGCTCTGAGAGGTCCTTACCAATTGGCCATCTGCTCTTCATTTTCCATAGTTTTATCAACATCCCTTTTCTGCTCACATTTAACTCTCTCCTTTTTGTCCTCTCTGGGTCTGTTCCTGTATGGCTAATTTAAGGAAATTTCAGGAGAGAGTAAAGATAAACACATGTGCTCCCCTATGCCATATTTCTTCCTATTCTATTTATCACAGACAGAAAAAATACTTTTCATAAGCTTATATATGTATAATCTTGGAAGCAGTTATAAAATTGTACTGCCAATCTCCTGTGCTCTATCCTGATTTTTCTTAGAGCATATTCTTATGACTTTATTTATTCAGTCTCTAAACATATTTTAATGACATTGGCTGTAGTTTTCATATATTGGATGTTTTCATACATAAAACATACATTGAATAACTGATGTGATACCTAGGTTAGGTGCTAAAAACATTCCGTTAAGACTTGTACATACCCGTTATCATTCTTTCTGCCTCTGTCGTTTTCATCTGTCCTACACACATAAAACTTAATAACATGTCTACTAGCTCCTAGCTTTATTTTCCTTTGGGAATTTCTGTTCATACTGCAATTGGTCTCAGGACCCTGTTGTTACTCTCTAGCTATATTTCCTGAAATAAAAATAAGGATCTATTGTCTAGTGGTCTTAAAAGGAAATTTTGTTTTCTGATTCATGCATTTGTTTTAATGAAAGTATAAAAATATAATCACTTTTAATAATAGTTCAATTTAATAAAAATATTTTGAACTCTGGGTCAACCTGAAGGTAGGTTGAAAACATAAAACTATCTCTGCCTTTGAGGAAATTCGAGTAGAAGTATGCTTGGACTCAGAAAACAGTACCCCAAAATAAAGGCCTAAGAAGCAGCCACACAAGTGAAAGGTTTTCTCTGACCTTCTGCTGTCCTGTTTCTCTGTTCCATTGTCCCCAAGCCTAGCCATAGAAACTAGAATTCCTCTTCCTCAAGGCAGATCATAGAATTCAAAGCCAGCTATAAAACTTAAAAATATTCTCTGTAACAAATGTCCACAAAGAAATGATCTGGTCTACCTTACTTGATTTTTACGTCGTGAGACCCTCATCCAGAAAGGCTCCTGCCCCACACCTGGAAGGAAAGGATCATCCTCAGAGAGATCAAGAAGCTATAGATCGACAAGGTTTCTGGGTTTCTCTGCTCAGTCTATTAGCATTAGATCATATACTTTTTGTCTAATCATATTTCTACATAACTGTTCATACATTTCTGAACCTAAGCATAAAAAGGACAATTTTCATGTATCTTTGGGTCCTCATTCTGAAGGCGCCTGTGTAGACATGTGAAATAAAATGGTATGTCTTTTCTCCTATTAATCCCACTTCCTCCTGTCAGTGATTTTCAGCTAACCTCCAGGACCCCAAGGGGCTCAGCCCCTGCAAGTATATACTTAATTAATTTCCTATGTTTAAAGAGTGCGTCAGAGTACATCATAAAAAGGAAATCAGAACTGTTCTAGAAAATTGCAGGAATATAGTGGAATGAAGTAATGGTAAGGTGTGGTTAACTAGGTACAGGAAATATTTCAGTAAATGAAAAACTATCTTAGTGTATTTATATTTTATTTCAACAGATAAGAAAATAGATTCACCTTTCCAGGCTTATAATCATGGAAGATAAGCTATGAAACAGTCACATGAAAATAAGAAGTTACACTAACTAAATTCCTTAGCTCTAGGGTTAGAAGCATAATTAATTCAAAAGAATCTCCAGTTAGTACATTCTAAAGCCATTTTAATGCAAATAAAAGGAAATCCTGAATGAATTTCCCTTCCCCTTTAAAGACACTCCCCTAAAAGCCCCCCTAAAATCTCCATGTTCTTTCCGCCATGAGTAATTCTTATTGACTTGGTTGTTTTAAACTCAATGTCCAGTTTTTTCACTGTTTCCCTAGTTTTTAATGGTTGTGGATTCCTGAAGATGACTATAGTTCCAGCCATGTATTGCAATTACTTAAGGCTTTAGTCAGCAGTTTTTAAAGTTTTTATACAGCTTAAGACAAAAATACCAAATAATTTCTCCAAGCTTTAGTAGTCCCTAGACCACAGATTTGTAAAGTGAACCTAATATATAATCGGGAATTGTTTTAATTTCTATCATTGAATTCTATCAGTTTAATGTGATAAATATTAGTATGTGGAAAACACAGCTTTAAGAATAAAAAATAAGGAATGACTTGGCTTTCTTTTTAATAGATGCTATTTATATGAACTAATGATTTGGGAGAAAGGCAATACATACTCTTATTGTGCTATTGTAATGCATATCAAGTTTTGTTGTTCATCTAAAAAATTATCAAAAGGAGCTGTATATGAATACCTAATTTGACTGAATTACAAACTTCCACAACTATGTAAAAATTATGTAGAAAAGAGAGCTAATAGCTATAAAATTAGTAGAGACTTATGAAAGTTAAATCCACACCTATGTTCTTGATACTTGATTACTTCCATGAGTATTTTGTTATATTTGGATAAATAGTATGTCTTTATATTAACTCTTCATGAGACTTCTATCTAGTTAGACAGGCAGTACACATTTAAGGCTAAAGATCATATAACCGAAAAAGGAGTATCATCCCTAGAAAGTCTATCAGGAAGGTTGTACTAGAGCCAAGGACTGAAATCTAGCCTAGAAGTGCCATTCATATCCAAACTCTGAAATGAGGAGATTCTCCCATGATGCACCTGCTTGTACATCTCAGGTAAATTAACTGAGAAAATGTATAATTTCATAAGCATTCTGAATTTCCTGTTTTAAATAAACCACTACTCCTTGATCAAAAGCCAACTATAAACTTAAAAAAAAATGAAAATGTGTGCAGGATATTCAGACTTCAATCATATATCTTAGGCAAGCTGTTCCAATTATTACTACAGTCCATCAGGGTCAATTATATTGGTTAGTAATCACGTCCTAGATTAATTGGATTTACCAAGACAAATGTCAATCCTATTCCTGATTTTTGAGTTTAAAGGCAATTTTTTCCCAGCTATTGAGTTATTAATATAAATCACTCTTACCTCTAGAGCACCTGTGAAAGGGTTTATCACTCAGGGAGTAAAATATATACAATAATTTTGAAGGAATATTTCCAAGGTCTTTCTGGAATTGTCAAACCTGAGGGAGGAAATTTGTTTTTTTCTCTTGTGATCAGGCTTTTCTCTACATTCTTCACCACAACACCAAGCAGTTGTTAATATGATTAATCTAAGCTTGAGATAATGATTGACAAAGAGGTATGGGTGCTAGAACCCATATTCTGCAATCTCTTTTCATGCATTTCTTCAAAGAAGTCAGAGAGGGTTGAATTCTCAGGATAGGCCATTCATATTCATGTGATTCATATTCTCTCTTTTTCTCTCCCATCCATTCTCCTATCCTCTTAGAAATGAGCAAATTGAGCAAATATTAATTCAATATTTTATTCTTATTTTATTTTTTTCTCTTTCTCCCTTCCCTTCCCTATTTCACAGTAGATCCTAACACACACACACACACACACACACACACACACACACACAGTTAGACGCTCACAATTATGCAAAGTAAATATACAGAAAATTCATTCTATAATATTTTTCTTTCATGGTTTCATGGTTGCCCTGAATCTGAACTGTATGCAAAGATCTATCTTGTGCAATAACATTCTTAAGCAAAGCATAACGGCACATTTTTGTTATTACCCACTTGAACAGATTCTAATCTTGGACACTTCAAAATATATGAAGGCCTTCAAACCTACATAAACATTAGTCATCCTCATTATTTGAAAGTTCCTAGGGAGTTCAATTTGTTGGAGAAGGTTTGATAAAGGAGGAAGCAAGTATAGTTATTTAGGAACTCTTGTGTTTTTCTAGAAAAAATTTAACAAGGCAGGAGAGATGGCATTCTGATATATTGAGCCAATCTTTAGAAATAGTTCATGCAGCCACAAAGATATGGAAAATGAAAAGCCAGAGTGATCAAACAATTTCAGGAAAATAAACAGATAAGCACAAAAAATGAAATAAATCAGCATGCCTTTCTTTTGCTCAGCTTTCTGAGTATCCACATGGCAACTAGGAATAGAATAGTGACTTATTAAGAAACATTTACATTTTTTTCATCATGGGTCATGCTTTTGTTTACTGTTGGTCTCTCTAAGGAAGCAGAGGATATTTGTGTAATAAACAGTAATTTTTCTCTTCTATCAGTCAATAAAGGTAAAATTATTACCTAACTCAGTTTATAAATAGCCACTTATGAAATACTAAGTCAAAAAAACTCTAGGAATCACTACACATTGTAAATATTCTCTAAATTATACACTTATTTTAAATATTTTATGTTAGTGTGAGATTCATTTACCTTTAGGAAATTGTTTTTGGAAACTTACTATCAACACAGTGGAGTGAATTTTTTTAATGAAAAATAAATACCTATCCTCTAGCTTGCATTATTTTCAACTATCAGTTACTTACTAAGCATGTAATATGCCTTAATTCAACCCTTAATGTCTATAAAGAAAAGAATAAATAAAGCTTTACTTTCAGGCAACATTTAAAATGTGCTTATGAAAATTAGAAAGACTGTGTTTGACATTATATCTTAGGTAATGAGAGAAAATTGAACAAAAAATAAATTATTTTTCTTAACTTCAAAAGAACTTTGAGATATTAGATAGGACAATGCAATTTTAATATTAGGTTATAAAGAGACTAAAAGCTAATGAAAGAATCTTTTTAAGTATGTCAGCATCTTTGACATTAAGTAGAATAAAGCTTTGAATAAGAAATCCTTTATAGTTTTATGCACAAAAGCAATGAAATAAAACTTTCTGGTGGACCATGACATTCTTTATCTGGATATCTGCTCTCCTGACAGCCGACCATGGTTGACATTGTACAGATACCCAAGGCAGTCATTTCCAGTCATCTGTCAGTACCTGTCTCGATTCCCAAGACTCTTGTATCAATCTGTAAGAAAGTCATGTCTACACTTGAAAATACACTAAAGGATTGTTTCACCTACTCAGAGAAAATTTGTTTCATCCTAACTATTGAACTCCATTTTCTCCAGAGAAAACCTTAGAGCTTGTCTCAGAAAAGTCCCCTGGGTGCCTTCCCAACTCCAGCTGAGATAGTAAGAAGGTGGTACTATAGGTCTGTTTGGCCCACTTCTTCATGTCCTTTCCCCCAGGCCATAGAATTTACTATGAGCCCATAGAGGTGCAACTCTAGAATGAGATCTTTGGGGAATACTAATGGAAGGATGTCAGACATTAATGTAGCTCTTTTATATGCAAAGTAAACACAAAGGCTGTAGGTTATAATTGTTTAAATACATGTGAAAACGCATTTGCCTTAGGTAGGGCCAATGGCATGAGCATACTCCACTCTGTTTTGGGAATCCAGAGTTCCAGTGGAAAACATACTTATTTCAAAATGGAAACAAATAAGCTTATTCTCCCAATCTTTCTGTAAAATGTAATTTAATTATAACCACACAGGAAGGGTATACTCCAAGACTCTAAAATGTGAGTTTAAATGGGAGCACATAGGGATTGAATGGCGTGTTCTGCATGTGTCTTCCTGTGTTTTTAATGATGGGGGGAATTTTAATCCTTGCAGCTATAGGAAAGATCAGAATTCTCTTCATGGTTTCTTGGCTACAAGCAACACAGTAATATCCTCACTGTGGCTGATATTGCTACTTCTATGTTATCAGGGCAAGGATGCTAGGAGATGAGGATATTCCCAAAAGCCAGAAAACAATTTCAGAGGTAGCTCATATCACTGGGGTATCCAATAATAAACCACTCTCTCAGAATCCCACATTTTATAGAGGAAAATAAAACACAGAGAGGTCGTCTTCCCTCTTTACCACACATCTATATTACCTCCAACTTTGTACTTGAAATATTAGGACATGGTAGACTGGTAAAGTATTAGGAAAAGATCACCTTACGAATTAGTGTAGGAAAATACAGCAGGTGATGATGACCATAAAAATTTCAAGAACGAATAATTATTAACAGATATAAAAATACTATGCAAATAGCAGTTTTCATTTGAAATGTATGCTTCTTCGTACATGAAAGTTAGAACCTGCTTGAATCACATCTTTTGACCTGGAAGAACAAGTGAATATCTTCTTTGCAAGTATTGAAGTGTTTAATTTAATCAAATAGCTGGTCAGCCAAAGAGCTACACGATAAATTCGTGTATATATAAGAAATGCTGGCTTGGCGCCTGTGGCTCAACGGGCTAAGGTGCCAGTCACATACACCTGAGCTGGTGGGTCCGAATCCAGCCCGGGCCCGCCAAACAACAATAACGGCTGCAACCAAAAAACGGCCGGGTGTTGTGGCAGGCGCCTGTAGTCCCAGCTACTTGGGAGGCAGAGGCAGGAGACTCGCTTGAGCCCAGGAATTGGAGGTTGCTGTGAGCTGTGATGCCACAGCACTCTATCCAGGGTGACAGCTTGAGGTGCTGTCTCAAAAAAAAAAAAAAAAGAAAAGAA